>JANHGO010006685.1:0-21052 GCA_024606505.1 Aquila spilogaster
CTTTCTTCCTTACTTTCTTCCTTTCTTCCTTTCTTCCTTTCTTTCTTCCCTCCCTCCCTCCCTTCCTCCCTTCCTTCTTTCAAGCTACTGATTGCTTCTATTCCCTTGAAGTCCTTATGAGTTTACCAACTGATTCTCAAAATCAGCATTTATACTGATGGATGTAATTGAAGAAGCCAGGTGTGAAAATGCAGTATTTGCTTGCAAATGGCACATTAAGACAGAAAAAGCCTACATTAAGAAAATTGTTGATCAGTTCGGTGTACTGAACCTGCAATCGTTAAGACAATTAAAGCAGCTGATAGCCATAGGTACTCTGCAGTCTTATATCGCTCAAGGTGAGCTTCTTGAATGTGCAACAACTAAATTTGTCACTCTTTCTGCATATGTTAGAATTTATGAGTGTTTGTGGCGTTTGATGCAGTGTCTGGAAACTCCGCCCTCAAGTGTAGTTTGGGTCAAAAGCAAAGAGTTTAGTGCTATAAACCTGAGTAGCCAAAGAACATGCTGCTCCTCCCCAAGGCAACAGTGAACATTATCTTAAAGCATAACAGTTGGGAATTAAATGCAGAGCTATAAGTCTTTGCAGAAGAAGCTAGACTTTGCCTTCTCATTATGTGTCTAATTACTAAATCCTTCTATTCTTCATTTGTTTTCTCATTTGTTTTGCTTTCCTTATTTGTGAGGGTACAGAAACAGATAACTATTGTGAGAAAACAGCAAAAAGGCATGTGTGCATGTATGTAACACAGTCCCAAACCCACAGAAACACACAGACAAAGGAGAGCAAGATAAACCAATCCTTTCAGACAGCAGTATCCATGCTAAGCAGATTTAAAGCAATCCTCTGGCATGGACACTGCTCATTTCCACAGCTTTTAGTATTCACTTGAACAACATAAAAAATATATTAAGCCTTTGAAAAGATGCTTAGAAGAATAGTTGTACAACACAGTCAAAACCAAAAGGGCCTCTCCTGTTTAAGTTGATTTGCCAAGGAACAGAGGCATGTGTTTTGCAGCAGCTGAAGTCACGCTGGCTGAGAAGGCCTACCAATGCATTTTGATGTTAAGGAAGCATTTAATGCAAAACCCAATGAGCCAGCCCAGTGCAGGCAACATCACGTGCTACCTCAAGAGTACCGTCAAAGGGTTTGAGAAGCGGAAATCCTGCTGCCTCTGGACATACCAGGATGAGTCAGATGCGGAACAAAATGTTCTACTGCAACATCAGAGAACTCATTTCTTCTGGTAATAGAACAATGAGTCCCTCATATCCTTTAATCCTGTTGTTCTGAAGCACCTCCTACTGCTTCAGCCATACCCTCCGGTGCACATTCCTATGTCCTGTGTCATATGTCACAGCAAATGCTTGGACAAAACACCAGGGCAGCCCTGCATGTGGTGAAAATCAGCACAGTTCAGCCATAGCCCTGTGTATGATGACCCGGATAGAAGGTGCACAGAAGGCCCACATAGAAGGTGCACTGCTAAAAGCTTTGCCATTCATTTTTACGCTCATGTTATACACAAGCAGGATGGAAACATCACTGTCTTACAGCAACCTAACAACTCCTTTGCTTCTTTACTTCCCAGTTTGCTACTGTAGGAACTCAAATGCAGGAGCCCTAAACAGATCATAAGGGCGGTAAGCATTCCTTTTGTGTGCCATGTACAGAAAGACCGTATTTTCTTATCAGTTCACACAGCAGCAGATCACGCAGAAATGATTTTTAGAAATTACTGCTATTGTCCCTGCAGTAACAGAAACAGAATAATAATACAAACCTTTAAATGATTTCTGTCTATCTTCTACAGGATCTATGGTGCATGGATCTTTTCCCCCTCTTTGGTCACAGCAGAAATAATAAGGACATTAAAATGTGTATTTATTTTCAGAAAGTGGTGTGTCGATTCTATGTAACATCTGAATGCTTTATATTGTATATTACATATAACCATATAATTTTTCTTTAATGAGGAAGAGACCAAAAGACTTGCTCACTGGGCTGTACAAATGAGCCTTTCCTCATCAGTGATCCAAAACGTCATAAAATTGCCTGTTTTTAATTTGCTCTGAGAGATAAAAAAGCTCTCTTACAGAAGCACGTATATACCACTGAGAGAGAAGGTGGTGATTCCTAGATTGAGCCTGTTAAAAGGAAAGGTCCACCCTGGACCCATGCATTTGTCCCTCAATCATTCGATCCCATCCCTAGCCTGGACAAAGATTTTTTTGTTTAACAACTACGAAAACATTACTTTTATGGAACAAAGCCGACTCTGCCCTTACTCCACCCTCACTGAAAGACAAGGAGATGTAAACAGGTTGCTCAGATATTTTCTAATAGCTGAAAATAGAAGGCACAGCCAACAAAAGCAAACTGCAGCTTGAAAAATTCTTCCGCAAAATAACCAGCATCAGAAGGTTTTGCAGTGAAAGAGAATGGATGCTGTTCCAAAATCTGGGAGGTTGCAAATGTGCTATTTCTGATTTCCGAGTGAGCAATGAAGTCCATAACATTGCCAGCTACCCTAAGACATGCTTTTCATAAAAGACGCATCTGGGGACCAAGCAGCCTTTCAGGAAAGACAAAATAGAGGGAGGAAAGAAGAACATGAGTTATATGAGTCCATGTGGATAACTTAGTGTGCTCTTTTCTGGAGGGACAAGGAGCATGAAAGTGCAGACAATGCACAGCTTAGGACCCCTGGAGAATCCTGACCCAAATTTGTAGCTCTTGGGTGGTTATGCCCTTTGAGTAACTGGCCCAGCACTAGCAGGCAGCTAGTAACCACAGCGCCAGGGGTTTCCCATCAGCTACAGTGTCTTCATGAAATATGCAAGGAACAACGTGTTCTGCTAAAGGAATATGCAAATTTTCAGTTTATTTAGAGAAAAATGTCATTTGAAGAAGGTCAAGGGTATTGTGCTCCTCCATCCTCTGAGTCTGTGCCTTTTCTTCCACATTCTCGAGGTAAAGCTGAGAAGAAATTTGTATGACCATTTCCTTTCACAAAGAAGAGGAGGGCTTTGACCAAGGGCTGCTCTCTGCCACTGTATGACATCTTCAGTCCCCTCTCACAGAGATACCAAGTGATTGACTCATTGAACCCAGAGAGGCTTATAGCCTCATACAGGGCCTGATCAGGTGCCACAAATGCAGAACCAAGGGAATTCTGAACGGATTCATATTGTTTTCCCTGTAACAGAACAACATTACTGCAAACTATTAAATTTTCTAATAGCCCGGTTCTTACTGAACCTCACCACCAAAAGCGTTTTACAAAGAGGCTATCGCAGTGAGGTGCAGGTGAGGTAAGGAGATCTTGAGCTAACTACAGCCAATGTATGTCAAAGTTAACAGCCTGAATCACACACAGAGGTAACTGGGAGGTCACTGGAGATCACACTGCTATTTCTGGATGCCCTTGAGCATGCTGCAGTAATCCAAGCTAGAGGTGAGCACGGCCTGGCTCACCATCTGTGTCAGGAAGAGAAGGAAATCCCCTCTGAGCAAGTATCAGCACTGAACAAAGCATCACAGCTCCTGATGCTTTGACTGTTCATCAGCTGCAGAGGATATGATGCTGTTTATAAACTGTGGCCCTGCTTTATGCAGCCCAGGAGAGGCTCCGTGAAGTAGCCGCCATTTATCCATTTCTTGACTGGAGACAGGTCCTCAGGTTCCCTCAGGCTCTCTGTGTAGGGAGCTGAGCAGGAGGCCATGCAGTCACTCCAAGTTCAAGGCAGGCCTCGGGGTGCTGCAGGGCGGGTTGTCTCCAGACAGCACCCAAGGAGATGTCTGGCATGTTAGGGTAATGTGGATATGTGGCCTCTCTGATCTATCCTGTGTGAAGCTCCACCAGGTATAACAATGTCTGAGACTCATCCACTTTGCAGAGGTACCTATCAACTCATAGCCCGCTATTTCTGGATATTTTTTGGTATCCGCTGTGGCAGAGCTAAAGGAGAAGTCCTGGGTCAAGTAGGAGTGCTTTTTCTTCTGTTACACTGCTAATTGCTTTATGCAACATGTGTGCGGTGTGTTGGTATCCTGTGGACATTGAAGACTTTGCTTCAGATCTCATTCAGTAACGTCTAAAAGCTGCTACCACAAAGAGCTGCCACGTGAGCTTTATCAAAGGTTATTTTCATTAGCATCTATTCTAGCTTGCGGGGAATGGGAAACTGGCCTGTCCACAGCACTGTCCTCAGAAGACAAACAAGCACAGTTGGCCTTGCCCCTCTCCATGCCTTCACCAAAACAGACGGCATTGACAGCTTTCTTCTCTGGAAGCAGTAAGAGAAGATTTCCAGAACGACTTCACTAAAGACCCTGCCTATGAGCAAAATGTTGCCTGCACATGTACTTCACGTTGCACGACTCCATCTCCTGGCAACCAGGGGTAAATAAAGCCAGCTGCTATTCAGAAGTCTTAGGATCACTTTTACGCTTTTGCTTTCACACAGAGCACTTGTGTCCCCTGGCTGTGACAGCGGCATCCTGGAGACATTGTGAACACTCACCAGAGGGCTTGGACATCTTCGCCATGAGTCCCTGCATGGTCAGGACAGTCTAGCACAGCCAAATCTCTCCTTGTTAGAACTGCTACACATGAAGACATGAAGCAGGGGTACTTGCCTCACACCTGCATGAATTTCACCTCTGATGCTTTGAGGAAAGTTGGGTCCAGTCGGTGGTTAAGGGGCAGCCTGGAAGCTAAAGATGTGGATTCAATTCCCTCATTACATGTTAATAGTGTATGGAAGGTGCTGGTGACATACAGGGAAGGATTTTGGAGTAAGTGGTCTGATTTCAGCATTTAGTCTCTCCTTGCCCCTGTTTCCATCAGTAAAACAGGGAGACAGTCCTTCCTGCTCCACAGCTCTCTAATATAGTACTGACGCCAGCAATAAGGACACCCAGAATTACTCTTTTCAGCTTCTCAGATCAAATTCCATTCATTCTGGAGAAGAATAACAGAGAAGACCCTAAAATACAAGCAATGGAAACCAATATTGATAATCACAAAAATATAGAAGCTGTTACTGTGGAGTGGTAACATGCAGTAGTTCACCACAACTACGCAAGAGGTTTCTAAATATGGAAAAATTCCCCTTTACTCCAATGACTCTTGCCCTTTAAAAACACGGCCAGATGAGACTCTTTCTACCCACAGGGCTCTCCTGCAGTGACAGCTACATTAACCTTTGCTGACAAGCACTTCTCTTTGCTTGTAAAATCAGCTTAGTGAGTGCAAAATTCTTCCAGACTTTAAAATGGTTACTATCAAATCGAGATACACTACATGCAAAACAAAACAACCTCGTGCCTTACAATTACTCTTGTGTTGTTAGCACTGCTCTGAGATCACTTGATGTGCTAATCCGTGATGATGGCTGGGCATCTGTCTGTTTTGGGTAATACTGCAGAATATATTCGAATGTCGGAGAGGTTTTTTTTGCTGCATTTCTCTCCCTGGGCATTTTCCTGCACTTGTCGCCACGCTGTCTGCACAATGAACAGCACAACAGAGGAGCGGTAATATATGCTTGGATTATTTGTTTGTTGCTTTTAGAACAACGCTTCAAAATTGCACATAAAGCCAACACACTCCCTCATGCACATGGGCACGCGTGCACATGAGTGCACATTCTCTTCCTGTCATCCTATTTCCCCATATTAATTTCACATCCTTCTTGCTTAGGATCTGGCTTGTCCTCTATGCGGGAGAAATTCCTCCCAAGCAAGCAGGGTTCTGGGTTTTTGGGAGGCTCCTGGTGTGTCTCAGCACCAAGCCTTTGTATCTGGGTCACAGGAGCTTTTCCACCTTGTCAGAGTCGAGCTTTTCACATGGCCCTCGGTGATTTAAAAGACTTTGTAGCCCCATGGATTGAATTTAAACCATGCGGCAGACACACTTTTGATGCAGTCAGTAATTTCTGATGCCATAAAGTTTCTGCGACGCTTATAATTGCTGACTGGGAATCTCTAGGACCGGGACCTTGTCATAACATGCAAGTCAGACTCCAAATCTTCTCCATCCATCTAAAATACAGCATGTCCAGGAGATTAGATCTCAGCAAGCTTCAATAATGTGATACATTACTGAAAAGGTAAAAAAAAATGTTTGATATCACCTCTTTGGGTAGTTGGCTAGCTTTGCAGTGTAAATACAATGCATTTTTGTACTGGCTCCACTGCTAATCCATGACATTATTGCAAAACTCTGACTGAGCTCAAAGATGCAAGCATGGCTTTGAATGTTGCCTTTTCACCGTGTTTGTTGGGACTGGAAATGCCCAAGTCAAATAAAAGACTGCTAAAACGTTACAGGAAAATATTGAATTGAGTGTGAGAAAGGAGCAAACGGATGCAAAAGCATCAGGAAATGACTTAGCTGCAAGCACAAATGCAAATAAAATGAAATAAAGTCACTTTTCTAACAGCTTCCAAGTTAAACTGTTGTTACTATTTGCATTATTCTGGGATGCTGGTCTCCACATCTTCTTCGTAGAGATGCAAATTCAGCTGGAAATTCAGGCAAAGAATGCTGAGTTTCTAATAAGCTCCTTGTGTGTAGTTACTATTAACAGGCAAAATGTTTGGAGCTGACCTGGTCTTCTTCTGCAAGATAAAATTTAATTGTGTAGCACAGATCATTAGGAAAGAGGTGCACGAACTCTCACTGAAACTAAACTGAGTACCTTGTGAAGTGTGCTTATGGAAATTTGTTTCATGGAACTCAGAGGGAAAATGATTTTCTGTCTCCTGTACACTCACATAAAGAACTGCGACATCTTGTTTAACACAGACATAGTTCTATTATTTTGACATCAGACAAGAAAAGAAATTTAAACTTAATATGGCTGTGAGAATTCAGACCCTTTGGCACAATCTCAACCGGTGTAAGTCAATGGCAGAACAACCCCAGCTTCACTGAGGCCAGGATATCAGCCAGGTTGCTTTGTCCTTGGAGACTTGCATTGCCACTCACCCACACAGCACTTCAGGACAGGGAGAGCTCACACAGGCTGTGGGAAGCTCCTGGGCAGCTGCGCTCAGCGAGCTGGCAGGGTCAGATGCAGGGGTTAGGGACGGATGTGGAGGTCACCTCGCCTGTTCCTGGGTCAGCAGCACTGGCAGGGTGGGGAGTGAACCTTCCCAGGAGCTCAAGGCTGAGTTTGCAGAAGGAAGCACTGGGAACAATAATGGTTCCAGCTGATGAAATAAATGAGACCTTAAACTCCAACAAGAGATTTTTTTTTTGCTTGTTTGTTTTTGTCTCCTGTTGACTAACTACAAGCTCAAAGACTTCTTCCTAGCCAGTAAATCCCTTTACTAGGAAGACAGACTGTACAAAAGGACATTTCATTCATGTCTCTCCTGGATACCTGTCTACTCCTCTCAACCTTAAAATAAACATCAGCTGTTCTGCTGCCAGAGATCCCCAAGCCTCTACTCTGCACTGGTCTTGCGTGCACTCTAAAACCTTCTGGCTGGAGCCTGGCTTTATTTTACACCTTGTCGAACTTTGACCAATCTTTGTGTTCAGTACCAACAAATAAATCTGGTAAATGGCTCAGACAGCGATTACTGCTGTGGTGGTTTTTATTTGTTTTTGATTGGTTTGCACTTAAAGTGCTGCAAATAATAAAATACCGTTCCAATTTCACAGCTTTATCAGACACATCCAGCTGATGTGTTTACTTCATAGTTTCAGCTTAAATAGCTTAAATAAGCCTAATCAAAGCATGTAAAGAAAATGTTGTGTCAAAACGGTTCAGAAAGGGGTCACCAATAGTTTAAAACTGTGGTCAGAGCGTCTGGATTCGAGGATCTGAAAGAGGATGGGGACGCACTATTTTTTTCTACGCTTAAATGCTTAAATTTGTTTGTAGAATTTTTTTTGGGTCTAATTTCTACAGCTCATATGACTGGGACTACACACAGGTTCGGAAAACAAACTAACAAAGCCTGAGATGGGTAGTTGAGAAGAAGGGTGATTATTATTCCAATCTGATCTGAGATCTAAAAGAATTTCTAATTTATCTTACCAAGGTTTTCTGATGAGTAGTCATGAGGGAGGTTTCAAAGGTCAGGGGAAATGAAATGCAGAATTAAATTCAAATTAATCAGAGAAAAACTCTAGGCTGACTTATTCTTACACCAGTAAACACTGGCAATAGGCTACCTATTGCCCCAGAACACATGAATAGAACCTAGAACTGAATTGTACAGCAGTGAATAGAATGTAAAACACAGAAAAAAGCTCAGGCCTTCCGTTGTAAAAAGCCAGAGCAGATAGAGGGGAGCAGGGGAGCAGAGAAAAGAGGTGAATGTGAACTGTGGGAGTACCCAGCCGACCCATAGGATTCACCAGGTCAGCCTGAAAGCTGCCCCCCTTTCACACTGCCAAGGTTTGAGGCTTAGGGATCTTAAACGTGAGCTGCAGGAAGTTTGCAAACTTTTGATCAAGCATATATAAGTCCTGGTAGACGTGTTTGCTTTATTTAATCCATATGTTTGCTCATTAAATAATTCAGAAGATGTTATATTAAACAGACATCAGAGAAAACTGATGGAAGTACATTTGCTGAAGCAAGAGATTGTATAATGAGACATTCCATAAAAGAAGCTGGACTTTAAAAGTCAGAATGGATTAAGGGCATGAATTCCTATGTCCCATGAGAACTTATTACTTAGAAATGTGAAGGACATTCAAAGACCTTCAGAAAGAAGCAGGTTTCATCCCTGAGTTTAATTTTAATATCATTGCTGTTGTAAATAAATTGTTTTTATAGTTGTTTTAATGTAACTGATGAAGAATTTTGTCTGATCACCAGATGAGCAGAAAGGGTCTTTTGTAAGGAATGAGGAATTTATTAGGGATTCTTTTACATACTACTGTGCACAAAAGAAAATATCTTATAGTTATAAAAACTGTGCCTTTCTTTTAAGACTTCAAAAAATATAGTTTAAATTATATCCAACGCATCACTTTGAAAAGCCAAATACATTTTTCCTTAGCTGGGCAGGTTTCATAACACAATCAGCTTAGACACTGATAACAGCCTCATCAAATTCATGGCTGATTTCACATTTTTATACAGTAATAATCGTATTATTATCACTCTAACTACCACGTTGCCAAGGCTGCAGGAAAATGGTCATTTTATATAACACCTTTGGTAGTGTGTAAAACAACAAAGTTCAAATTGGAAACTTTACTATTAGTGCCCAGCTCTTTCACCAAACTCAGCTCTGGTGCAGCTGGAGTGACAGGGACAAGGATGAGGACAAGAGTGGCACAGGGCCCACACCACACCACATGCACAGCTGGCCCTTGGCTATTTGTTGCACACTCCTCTTTGCAATTTGAGCAGTTGTGTGTCTGCCTGTCGAAGCTCAGGTTGGATACTAGGAAAAATTTCTTCTCAGAAAGAGTGATGGCGCATTGGCACAGGCTGCTCCGGGAGGTGGTGGAGTCACCGTCCCTGGATGTGTTCAGGAACTGCGGAGACGTGGCACAGACAAACATGGTTAGTGGGCATGGTGGGGATGGGTTGGGGTTAGACTAGACGATGTTAGAGGTCTTTCCCAGCCTTAATAATTGTACGATTCTATGATTCCTGCATTGGATATGAGCTGTATTGGTGCACATAAAATGTGACGCCTGCTCCCATATTTTGGATAGCTTTTTCCCATTTCAGAGCAGCAGGCTTTGAAAAATCACCCATCATATGTGTTGCCAGGGAGACACTTCCCTGTGACTCTTCAGCAAGGTTTGACCACTTGTACATGGGCTGATCTGAGGGCTGGATCTCAACTGACGAATTCTGCTTATGATGTAAAATGGACAGGACACATTTCATCAGTTGTCCTGCCTTCATTTGTTGCTCATTTTTCCTGCAGTAACTGGTATGTGTTAGGTTCATAGTCAAAGTTATGCAGGATCATAAGACAGGGTCTGAGAGGAGGAAATATTAAGCTCTATTAGGCATCAGATAGCCCTCTCATAATTTTCATATTAGATCATAATGCATTTAGTTTACATAATGTTTTTCATTAGAAAGATCTGATCTCATTTATTAACTGCAAACTAGTTTTACTTTTTCCTACCTATGAATTTAAGATTCATTTACGAGTGGTAATGCTGAGATTAAAAGCAAGCCCTACTCTAATTTAGCCAAAGGAATATTTGCAGTGCGTTGAAGCCTAAATCACATTCCTGGTAGCATTGAGCCATTCGTGCTTCAGTTGTCAAAAGCAAGTGTATAAAAGTTGCAGTTCTGAGATTTTTAAATCTCTGGGTTTATTTTAACAGAACAATTAGCTCAGTATCTGAAGCATGTTAATGGTGGTGTGGGTAACCAGGTTAGCATCCAAAAGTCTCCTCAGTCTGTGCCCTGTTTGGCTGGCTGGCTGTACAGATTTGCCATCTCTTGCCTTATCCAGTGAACTCTTGGTGGGCAGGGACAATTTTCTTAAGATTTCTAAGAATTTCTAAGAGACCTGCAGTCTCTTTATCTGCTATCAAGAGCAATAGCAACAGCAAGTGCTTGAAGCTGCTGAAAGGTGTGGGCCTGGTACCTCCGAAGGCTGGTTTATCCCTGGTTTATCCCTGTTTATCCCAGGGATACTGAAAGGAAGGGGTAGTTTAGCAGAAAACGATTTTCCTCCCTTGATGCACTCACATCCTGATGACGCATTCATCTGTCCCCTTAACTTTCAAATCACTGTCACGGATGAGGCTGGTAATTGGGTTCTCTTTGTGGTGTTGAGTTGTGGACACCTGTTAATGAGAAAGCTGACCCAGGCCACTGACCCAATTTACACTGGCTATTTAGCAGCTGTCAGGAGGTCACAGCTGCCAGTCACAACCTGTTACTGGTTTGAACTGGTAACCCAGAGACAAGGACTCCTATCGCATTGCTGCCAGTCTGTCAAGCCGCTTGGTTCCCCGGCAGCGTTATGTCTCCTGCATTAGTGCTGAGCAGAGGCGACCACATGTCTAAAAATCTCCACTGGAAGGAGTGTGTAAAGGCCCAGCAGTCTGGTACTAAAAGCACTGTCCTGAAGCCTGCATGGGGACATGTAGTAGGGAGGCTGGTGGGCACAGGTGTGCTGGGGTGACACGTGTCCCCTGTGCTGGATCCTGCATCTGTCTGCTTCCCAGTGTGCTTCTGTATGGGACAAAGGCTTCACATCTTTAATACACCCTAATAAGACCAATATGCGTGACCTTCTAAAATAGCTGGGGATAGGGACAGGGACACCATTTACAGACAGGTATAAATCAGTGCAAGTCAGCTGAGCCTGCTCCCACTTATCTCCAGGGAGAAATTGGCTCACCCATTGAAATTAAAATGACAAGGCGTACCTGGCTAATGTATCCAATAAGCATAAGGACTGCAAAATAATCTGCCTCTAGGAAGATACATGGGAAAAGTGAAACACCAGCAGTCAAATACACTTTGGTTTTGGCTTCAATTTATTAGAGTCTGATCCAGCCAGCGCTCAGCAGCCAGGCTGCATTTACAAGCTCTGAAACAGCCTGCTCCTGGGATGGAAATGGCAATAAATCACTTCTTGATGAAATAACGCATAAAAATACCCAACGTGGCCTCCTCTCTGCCTTCCCCCACCTTTCAGCCTGGTGATGCAGAGCTCTGCCCAGCTCAGTAAATGTAAGTAAGCGGGCAGAGGTGTCTGTTCCCAATTGAGTGGCTTTTCCAGTCGGTCGGGCCAGATGAGCTGGGAGGAGAACAAAAGCCCATTTGTGTGAAGTTGTGTCTCCCCTGCAGTAAGGGTAGATTTCTCAGATGTTAAAGTGAGGCTGGGATCTTCTCTGCAAAACTGCCACTGATGTTGGTAGAGAGGTGTAACTCTGAGCATTTCTGAGAGATTCTTGTATTATTATTATTATTAATAATAATAATTCTTTAAATTCATACAGCAGTTGCTTCTGTGGTCCATAGGACAGAGCAGGCTCCACTCTCCCATGCAGATAATAACAGTGAATTCAGAAAGCCTTCCTCCCTTGATGGTCTCAGGGACACCATGCTGTGCATAGGAACTCTTTGCTCTTGCTCATCAGTGAAAGAGAAGCAGCATTAACCCTTCTGTACAGCATACTGCAAGATGTTAATGTGTTTAGCTTCTCTGACAGTAGGAAAGGAATTTGCACATCCTGTGGCATCACAGATGTGGCAAAGACGTGGTTCCAGGAGTGGCCATCAGCACACAGGTCCTTGGGATAAGCAAGCACCAAGTGTTCAAAGGGGTTCCACCCACAGAAGGAGCAGCAGAGAGATGCTGATCGCTTCTCCATGCTCCCCAAACCCACAGCTGCTTCCAGGGATTGCTATCCCATCTCCCTGCCATGGAGGTGGATCTAACCCACACCCCTGCCCTGAACTGCTGGAAGAACTACTCCACTCTTCCTCTCTCTTTTTCTTTCTTCCCTCTTCTCTCTGCAGGTTTTGCAGGGAAATATGCCTCCCAGTATCATGGAAACTCTCCTTTCTGCAGCCTCCCTCCTTCAATATTCACTGCAGGTCCCACTGCCACAGGCAAAGCAGAAACACTTCAGACAGCAGTATCTACTGGTTCCCTTCTCACAGACAAATTATTTGCTTGGGAATGTTTCTGTACTCAGATATCCAAAGCCAAACTTGTTAAAATAAGCACTGCTAAGGTAAAGTTTTGGAAGGTTTCTGGGCAGAACGGATCTGATCTCTTTTTAGTGGCAATATATATTATTCCCTCACTGGCACTGTACCATTTGCCAGCACCGCACAGCATTTTCTACTCCTGGGCCACTTGTTAAAAGCCAGCTCAGCTTAGTAGCAGGCCAGTTATACCAGTCAGTGGACAGCAACAGTCCACAGGGCCCAGGTGGAATTACTGTGTGGGTTGTCCAAGTCACTGTGGGCTCGAGTGGGCAAGGGACCAGGACAGAGTCACGTGTAGGGCTGGTCCTTGGGGGGATGCTGCTGGTCCCAGCAATAACACAGACCCAAAAGACATGGGGTTGAACTGCAAGGAGCACATGGATGCAATGAATTTGCTTTGATGTATGCTGTGCTCCAGGTTCAGCTGGAACCTCCGTTTCCAGAGTTGCCAGTTTCTGGAAACTTTTTGCTTCTAATGAAGGCAAAGAAGAGAATATAAAAATAAGTTCAAGTTATATAAAAATAAGTTAGCAAGTGTGACCAATCAGTTAAGCCTGGAACATTCTGCATGCTCTCAAAAGGAACTTACAGCACGGTTTAAAGCAGTATCTGCAAAGCCAAACTCCAGTTGGACCCAAAATATGAATCCTTCCAAGCCTCAAGTTGATCTGCTCAGAAAATGATGAGAAGATGCCAAAAGAATGAATATGAACACTGGGAGTCTTTGCTGCTCTGAGTTACCAAGTCTGACAGATCATCTTCACACCATTAAAAACGACCAGAACCCTACAGTAATTAATTCCTCACTTTCCAAGTGTTACTTCTCTGGCAAAGAGAACTTCCCACACGATGATGTGAGCCTGCGCGAAGGTGCAACTTGGAGCCAAGCACTGCTGCCTCAGTGAAAAAGATCCAGCAAAAAGAGCGGTGAATACAAAGGCTCAGCAACCTGCTGGTTCGAGGAAAAATGCAAAGCAAACTGGCATTGCTGTGAGTGCAGGGAAGGCAGTGCCAAACGGCATCACGCGAGTGACAGGCGTGCAGGAAATTTAATATAATGCAGTGCCATGCTGGAGAGCAGTGGTGGCAGGAGCAGCCATCACGCTGAACCTTGCAATCGCAATCCTATTACCCCATTGCCACCTGGGGCTTCCCTTAGCTTCGGTGGTGAGAGAGCGCCTTTCTTCCTCCCATTTGTATTCAAATGGCATCCCCGCTTGTAACTGCATCCCTGTCCTACAGCAGGCAGCAGACGTGGGCAGAATGCAGAAAGCCAGGCAGAGTCACCTGCACACCACCACCTGCTGTGGATGCCGACCACAAATCAGGCTGGGGAGATTGATTTGGGCATATCAAAAGCAAGGAGCACCGTTTTGGAGGCCTCCAATTCATCATGTGCTGAGCAAGATGTGGGTGTCTGCAACACTTCCCCTGCTTCAACACATCTCTGCTCTGCTGAGGCCCAAAGCATTGGACACAAGGAGGGCTGCTGGCCCAGAACAAGTGCCAGGAAGCTTACAGGAGTAAACAAATCTACAAATTATAGGGAATTTTTTATTTTCACATGCGGAAGAGATTGGCTGGAATTGTTTTTATCTGAATTTCAAGCATGATTTCCCAGAGGGCCCCACATCCTAGAGCCCTCATTTTGTGCACTGTAAAGATGAGGGCCCTTTGGAAGAATGTGTGTCTGGTTTAGATTTAACCATCCTCAGAATTCAGGGATCTTTACTTCAGCACTGTAAGGAGCTTAATCTCCAACCTTTCTTCAGAAATAAATGATTTAGAAGTCAATAGTTATCAGGAAGGATAGAAAGTGAGATGTAACCTGAAGACCTGTGACAGCAAATTGGTGACTTCAGCAACATCTCAGTGCCCTGGGGAAGAACATGCTGTCCTTCTGTCTAATATGGGTCCAATTTCATTTTATTTCAAATATCACACAAGGCAAAGGTAACAGGTAACATGCTCAGTCATGGTGAAATCCCATTGTGTTCACATTTTATAACACTATTGTAGTTCTTGCTTGGAGAAACTGATCACATTTTTTGCCAGAGAAAGAAATTTGTGGAGTTTTCATTTTGGTATGGAATGTATTAAAGCTGGATGTTGCCACTTATGACACTGTTCCTTTAACTTGCTCTGCTTGACACTATGAATTATTCAGATATCTCTATGATATATGGAAGTAGTGTCAGCATTTTAGGGCATGGCTCTCCCTTTCTCTTCTGCTATAAAATCCCAGTGGCTTCAGTGAGCTATGAAAGAAGGCAAAATTAGGTCCTCAGCACGGTCATTGTCTTGCAAGCAGAAAATACGCTTTACCACTGAGTGAAGGGTGCAGTACCAATAGGCCTTACTTATAGTACACAACTGAGTGTTTGCGTTTTCCTGGTCCATCGATACAGCTAAGAGAATTTGTTCATTTGATGTACAACAGGAATGAGAAATAAGAGTATAAAGAACATGGTGGATAGTATAACATAGCCTATTTTCTCTATTGCGGAACTGCTGAGGTTTCATTGACCTCATGCTGCTAATACCGATGGCTTTGTTTGCTTGAATAGGAAGGTGCCTCTTTTGTAGCTACCGGTGCCAAGCCCAGCGCTGCCCAAACATGGAGCTGTGCCAGGGGAAAGCAGGATGTGCATGGAGCAGGGAGGCACTGTGGCACTACAGAAGTGCCTGGGCGGTTGCTGCATCCCCCAGGTCAAGGAACAAACTAAGACCTGAGGAAGGTCAGCCCACACTGCTCCCTAAGAACAGCACTAATATTTTTACATTTTTTGTGTGTTAATTTTTGTCCTGTTTTTTAAATGAATGATGACAAAGATCACTCAGTTGAAGCCATCTAAAATCACTGCTGCGCGTGGAACAACACCCTACCTCATCCCAGACATCTGCAAAGGATTGTTAGAGTTGTAGGAGAAGTATAGAGGCAGTGAGAGAGAGGAAAAAATAAGAATATATGAATACACTTTCAGCAAAGCCAGTGTTTAAATCACCAGTGACTTAAATGGTGCAGATCTAAATCCCAGGAACTTCCTGGGCTTTATGCAGTTGGTGCACATGAAAGACGCAACTAAAAACAGGGAGTGTTGCACTTCAGTCTTGCAAAGCAACCTCCTGCAAGCACCTCCAGGCTGTGGGGACTTAGTTCTGCCCCATATTCACAAAGCCCTCTTTTGTCAGCCTGGCATGTAGCTCAGGGCAGACTTTGGCCTCTAGAATATAATTGCATGGTAATGGATGAGTGCAGTAAATCCTTAGCTCTCATTTCTCCCATGTATCTGTTGGATCACCCAAGTTTACAGATAAATATTTACAAAAGGAAAAGGTGTATCAAGCTATCTCTGGCCTTCTTCCCGTGTCAGATAGGAGTGCAAATATTTTTGGAAGAGATGTAAATCTTACTACTTCTGGGAAGAAGCCAAGCAGTACCAGATGGCAGAGAGCAGGAAACTCACCCTATGGGCAGGTTTTTCACAGTATTCTCATAAGCATCTGGTATTGGCCACTGGCAGAGACAATACAGGGGCCAGTGCTGTGATCCAGTCTGCCATACTCCTGCTATTATATCTATCTTACATATTCAGGAAGAAACAGAAAGCTTTTTCAAATTTCATTTCTTGACACGCATTTGGTTTCACTTATTGAACTCCTCATTGTTTGGGTAGAGGATGGCAGAGAAGGTGACTCAGCTGGTCAGCACATTGCCTCAGCTTGAGGCACACGGCTGTCCTGGTGATTAATATGTTGTAAGAGGAGTTGGGGATTTTTCTTAATACTTGGAAGAATAGCTCTGATATTGCATGCAGCTTTCTGACTGCACAATGAAGTCAGATCCTCAACGCACTCTTAACTAGCAGTGAAATTTCTGCTATAGCTATTATGTCTGCATTTGGGAAGTGTCAATCACCTGCAACTCTCTGCTAGGAGCAGCATATATGCCTATTTCTTTTTAGGATTTAGATTCAATAAACATAAAGAATAAGAATGATGAAAAAAATCTACTGCATTGTAAGAAACAGACAAACTTCACTGGAAATGAAGCTTAGGTGATAGGTGTGGGTTAGGAGATTTTTACAGGCTCCTTCTACGTGATTTAAATGTACTGTGTAGAGGCTACAGCTTATGCCTTTTACAGGACCTTTTTTGTGGCATGGGAAAGAGATTCTGGTCAAAACAGTAGTTCTTTTCTAAATATCCTGAAGGCTTTGAAACAAGTTGGTGCATTTTATAATTTTCCTAGTAGTTGCAGGGCACGAAAGGTTTTGTGGACACAAGATGAAACCCTCATTAATACATACTACTTTCATAAGCAGAGCAACTGAACTGGGTGGCCCAGTAATATTGCCAGAGCCTAGCATTATGAAGTGATGCATAATCTTGTCAGAGACTGCTTTCTCTGCTCAGCCAGATGGGCACCGAGAGGGATGAAGGCTTTTCATGGCAAGGTTCAGCTGATCTGCCTGGATTGTACACTCAGTCACTGGGAAAGGAAGGACTAGTGATCCAAGGCAGTTCTTCAGGTAGCTGATTCTTGTAAAATGTTCTGGATTGAAATATTGCTTAATCAGGCTAGAAGCAAGGTCCCTATCTTAATAGCAGAGATTAGGAGCATTGCATGTTTTTCATTACCATACAGCTTTGTTGCACAAAACAGGACTTCCACTGATGCAACCTGGAAGGTATATTTCAAAACATTAATCAAGGATTAGTCCTTGGCACTGATTTATGAGAAAATATAAAAGCAGTGGAGGATTTAAAACCCATGTAAATGATTCACGGAGTACACACTGTATGAGACGGGTCCTCAGCCTGTGTAAACTGGAGCAAGGCCTTGCAGCACACATAGTGGTGTGAACTTCCTATGCTCTCTTGGGAAAGCAAAGTCATATGAAAGTCCCTTTGGGATTCCTCCATTAGGTATGGGGTTCCCACACCAGGGGAATCGGATTTGTGAGAGCCAGCCCTCCCCGGGGCAAAGCAGTAGCGCAGACAAGAGCTTTAAATGCAATACTAACGTAGCCCTGTAGAGGGAATGCTTCGGTAAGGCTTAAATGTGGCTCTGTATCCCTGCGTATTACCAAGGCACAAACTCATTCCTTGTGTCACCTGCTGAGTTCAAGAGTTAACATCAAGAGCAAACTTACCCAGTAGATTTTTTTTTTTTCCCTAAAATTCTTATCATGCTGTAATTCGCTTTAAAATTCCACCGCTGACTGAAGAGGGTGGAAGCATCCGTTTGATTCAGTGCAAGGGATAGGCTTTGATGCTCTATTTCATGGGCATAAAAAGCGTAAGATGACATGCATATTGAAAGTGCTTTTCACTCAGAGCTTGCAGAAGTCCCGTGGCCAAATGCAACAAAAGGAATCCGTGGTGTGCTGTTTACCAACTTCTACAGTTCATCTTAAATTGGTACGGGGAAACTGAAGCTCCTTCTGAACAACACTGGGAAAATGGGTTTGTTAAGTGAAAATAAAAAGTACAAACCCATCAAAAATACTCCAATGCTGTGTGTTATTTGTGTTGATTAAAAATCTGCTTGCAACACAGGTTCAGCTATTGATCATAAAGCTGTGCACTGGCTTAGTCCTTTCCCTCCAAGGTATCAAAACAATCACTTCCACTATGCAGGTGGATAATCTGGGTCACAGCCCGATACTGGCAAGCTCTGCACCTCTGCTCCAACACTGCTGCCTTTCCAAGCTAAAGGGATTTTCCTCTGCTGCAACGCAGCACCCGCCCTGAAGGGAAGCCAGCACAGTGAAAGAGATGCATGATGGCCACTCAGTTCAGGCCTTGCTCACTCCACCTGCAGTTTTTGCTGCAGGTCAACGCATGTTTTTGCCAGGTGTTCATCAGCACCAGATAGATGCCTTCCGAGCACCTTTAAAGTGCAGCATCAGTGTCACCTTCAGACCGTGCAGCTCTCCAGGTGCCCGAGAACAGGTCACCGTGCTTCAAAGTCCACCTGGACTTCATAATGAAGCAAACCCCTTGTGAACCACAGCAGAGTGGATTTGTGCCAATAACTTCTCCAAAAGCGTAGACATACAGAACTGAAAGCAAGCCTTAATCATCACAGTGACTTCCTCTGTGGATATTAATAATCTCCTCACTTCCTCTGAGGAGCCCCCCCGTCTGCTGGCAGAGCCATCAAGAGAGCTCAAATTTCAGAAAGTTTCATTTGGGAGAAAAAAACACCACCACAACCACAACAAAAAAACATCTTTTCTAGGGAAAAAGATGGAGCAAAGGCGAGGCAGGCCCAGCAATACGCTGCCACGCCAAGCCCCTCCGCGACATCGCTGCACCTGCAGGGCCTGGCTGCACCTGTGCTTGTGGTGCAATTGCCGGGGGCTTCTCCTCCCCTCTGACTGCTGTGGTGAGGAAAGGCCTCTGGGAGCTGCCCCCCACTCTGCTCTTCCTTCCCCCAGACAGGATCTGTGAGTCAGATCACCGCCTGGGAGGGCCCAGGAGAAGCACTTTCCTCTTCCTGTAGGGAAGGATGTGATTAAAGCCTTGTAAATAGAAGACTTGGCTTGTGGAACGCTCGGATGCCTTCTTGAGGCAACGCCGCCCTGAGGTGCGGAAGCATGCACCATTGTGAAGGGTCTTACTTCCCCGACATGGCCTGGTTTTGCAGCCAGCTGCTGGTGGTCCCTCTTGCACTGGTCCCCTAGATCTGAGATGTCAGGGGGAAGCAGGAGCAGACCTGCTTCAGACCTGAGGGACCTCTCATCGGCACAGAGCAGTGCACAGACACCTGCTGGTTCCCACATCCCACCAGCTGACTGCCTCCACGGCGAATTCACAGCGTGCCATCACAGTTTTCTCCATCGCTTCTCAGGCAGGCAAGGCAGCTCTTCAGCCATCTCGCCCAGCCCCAGCCTCCTGGCCCCGTCTCACCTGTGAGGAGCGATCCCACTGAAGGGAGCATGCAAGCACTGCGAGTAAGGCCTACTCACCTGCACGCGGACACTGTGATTCCCTTCTCTGCAGGGAATTACCTGCGTTTGTGTACAAGTTGTGATGACTGTCTGTGTGTGGTAGTGGGGGTTGACCGCCTGCATATCCCACATAAAGTGAGCCAGCCCTAAGACTAGTTCCACTCCCGTTACCTCATTGATAACAACAGGATATAAGGATATAATTCCATCCAGAACTTCCCTGGGCAACCTGGGAACGGGCAGTTGTCTTAGCTTACCAACATATGCCTGGGCTCAGGAACCAAGCAGCACGCAAAAGAAAATCAAAGAAACTGCATCTTTGCTGATGAGACTTAGGAATGTAGCACCAAAAGGCAGAAGTTGCAATCCTCCATCCTTCTCTGGACTGATGCTCCCTCCATGCACAGACCATCTGCTCTGCATCCCACGCTCTGGCAGCAGATTCGATGCTTCTTCATTGCTAGAGGGTGTCTTGGACCAGCTCCACAGTGTGGTCAGAAACCTGAGGCGGTGCTGAGTTAACCCTGGAGTCAAATCATTTACCAAGGCACCTTGGGAACACAAAGCTGGCGACTCCCTGGGGTTTTTAAAGGAGGCTCACGTGGGAAATACAGGCAGCACTGCACTGCTGTGGTGCATTTTCACAGCACGATGCTGGCCAAAAGCAGCTGATATTCCAAGGAAAAGTGCATTAGACTAAAAGTCAGGGGATATGATGCAAGGATGTGGGAAATCTGCCTACACGTTGCCTAGGAAATCCACTTTAACTTCGTGAACTTTCTGTACCTCTTACTGGGTTCTGTCCAACGCGCTCGAAAGTGGCACTGGCACACCTGCTCCTAGATAACAGAGACTATCGGAACCTGGACAGGTTGCACCGAGGAATAGCACTGCCCGTTTCTAAAGGCAGTTCTGTCCCACATGGCAGGGGGGGCCGAGATCTGACGGAGCAGGGAGGAGGCCGGGGGCTGCAGCAACCTGCAGGCTCCGGCGGGCAGCGGGCACTCGGAGACAAAGGCGGCTCAGGAGGGACGCGGAGCTCCGCCGCTGCGCCCGAGCGTTTCCCAGCGCCTGGCGGCAGCGTGGCCGGAGCCGCTCCGGCGCCGCTTCCCCGCGCCGCACGGCGGGCTCGTCTTCCTGCCTGTCCGACCCCACCCTTCCCCGGGCTGGTGATTCCCAGGAAAAGAAAGGAAGAAAGAAAGAAAGAAAGAAAGAAAAAAAAAAAGCGATGGGAGATGGAGGCAGCCCGGCCGCAGCGAGCAGGGCACGGCGGGGCGGGGAGCCGTCCCTTTGTACCTGCCGTTTGAAGGCGCCAGGCGGCCCCACATTGGCTACGCGGCCGCGGTCCCGGTAACCCGATAGGTAAGTAGTTAAAGGAGATGGCATTTCTCATGGTCATATACAGAAAAGCA
>JANHGO010006686.1:0-21051 GCA_024606505.1 Aquila spilogaster
TGAAAAGTACTTATGAAGTCACTCCTTGGTCTGAGTTACAGTCAGGACACGTGGAGCAGATTTCACTGCTAAAGTGTTACAACGATTAATCATAGGCCATAGGAAAGTCACTTTGAGTGTTACGGGAGGAGAAGCGCAGGGGCACCACCATGTAAGGACTCCAAAGAGGTTTTCATACACCGGCACAGAGATGACTTTCTGCCCCATCCACACTTTCCTACAAAGACTGCCAAAAGCTGCCAATTTCAGCCCACCAGTGAGAATCTGAACTCCTTATTCCCGAACCCCAAAAGGCTGCTGTCTCATCCTGTGTGCAAAAAGGCTTCAGCAGTCTGATGCCTTAGCATTATTATTATTATTAGCTGGCTGTGATTTATGGTGTGAAGGAGAAGGCCTGCGGCTGGGGTGTGGCTTACTAGTTTCCAGCTGGAGTTGAACTGGAAATATACAGCAGCTTTCCTCTAAATCTACAACCACAGCATCAATATTTACATGAGCAAGTGAAGATACAGATCCACCATGTCCACATGCATCCATGGCAGGGTACCAGTCGGTCAGCCTGTGCATACGCACACCCACCCCTGCCTTATTCGTGTCCTGCAAAATGTGAATGGATGGGCTCTTTAACGAAGAAATTACTTTGGGGCCTCATGTAATTCTTTTAGGAGGACAATATTGTACTACCCAGCATACTGTATATGTCATAGGTTGTGAGAACACCAGTTAGGTTAAAGGAAAAATCCTTACTATATGTAAAGGCTGCTTTATATTTCATTTACACATTTTCCACAAGAACTATTGAAAACCCTGACAAAGTGATATATGAGCAAATAAAATGTGAGTTTACTGCATACAGACTCACACTTTCTGATACATTTTTTCTCAAAACTCAGTGCCAACTGTTTCCCTTACCATTTTTCTCAAAACCCACTGTGCCAACCAAATGTCATTGATATGTGACTTTCCACACAGATAGATAGTATTGCAATTTTTCAAAATACTAGCCTAAGGCTATTAAGCATATTGCTTTAAACTTTCACCAGAATTGGAGGATATGAAGGAAGCAGACAATTGGCAGAACTAGCCTTTCCACCACATATGTCAGTAAGACCTGTAGCTTGGGAAAATGATGCTTTCTGGAATATCACACTAATGTATTTACCGTATGCTGTGCTAGAAGCTTTTTACGTTCACGCTAATAATCTGCAAACTTGGTAATTTCACACACACAAACTAGAGCTCTCTTTTTATGTTTCAGCAAAGATTTAATGTATGGTGCTGTAACATTACTAGGCTGTGTTACTTTTCCCCACACAGTCTATAGACTCTTGGTAAGCTGTGAAGTGTGGTCAGAAGTAACAGTAACTGCATTATGCTTGTGAAAAAGTGCAAGTCCTCTACATTATGAAGGTTATTGGCCTTGGTTCTTATCCCTTTATCTATTTACTCCTTAGTTAGAAAAGCTGCATAATTTTTAAAAGACCTGCTAGCCATTACTAGGTACTGCAGAGATTCTAATAGAAGGGGAAAAAATACATAGAAAGCTGGAAATGCCCATTTCAGAGCTTACAATGAAAGAAAGAAAGGCAGCGATCCAGGTCTGCATATCTGTTCCAAGAAGAATGATATCAAAGGACAAAACAGCAGAAGTCTTGACCAGGGACATTCAACCAGCTCGCCTTTAGGTATTCCACAGCCTCTCCTTGCTTTAAATGCCTTCCAAGATCAATCCATTGCTGATGTTGCATGGGAAACAGCAGAAAGGAGAACAGGCATGAGCATCTGAGTACACACAAGGAGAAAAGCTGAGTGAGACTGGAACAAGGTTGTTTACATTGAAAACAGTCCTTGATACTCATGGCTGCTTTTGTTCTTCCTCCCTTTATCCCTCTATCTCCCAGCTAGGCTTTCCCAGCCCTCCCCTGCACCGTCCCCAATTTACAATGCTCCCACGTTACAGGCAACTGCTAGCGTAACAGCTAACCCACAGAGAGCTGTCCCCTCCCAGGCTGGGTCTTGTTTGCAAATATAGGTCGAAAACATAGTTGAGACTGGACTGGGTAATCCCAAATGGCCCACCTGTTCCTTACTCCCATCACACGAAGCCTTGCCTGTCGTCACCCACTGTGACTCTCAGAGCTCTGTCCTGCCTGTTTCAGATCAGTTGAGTTCAGAGGAGCTGGAGATGGCTGAGATGTTTTTTCACCGTATTCTGCAAAGCCAAATGCATAAAGACGCAGATGTACTTAGACCATCTCCAAAGTCAGCTTCTGTTTGGCTCAACACTGAGTTGGGCAAGGATGTCAAACATGGCTAAAATGTGTGCTTGGTTAAGGCAGGGGCCAGAAAAAGCCTTTAGGAATGTCTAGTGGGACTGATTTCCTCTTCTCTTTTGTGTTGTTTCCTCCAGATGCCTTAACACGGGGATAGACAGCCCTTGATCTTGTTACGGAGGCTGCCCTGATAGGATATGTGTTGTATGCCTTTATTTGAGAGGCCCTGTTTTGGTTAGGACAAAATACTGCCTGCATGGGGTGATTGTCTAGAGTGCCAGAATTAAAGTAGATTCTCTCAGTGTTGTTGATCTTCTGCAGAGGTTTTTCTGCATGTAGGCCTTGGCAGCATGGCTCGGGTAAATGCCTGGTTTCAGACTATTGCAAGGTGGACCAGGATGTAGAACAGCCTTTTTTCAAGCTTCGGTGGCTTCTGAATAGCTCTATGGCAGCAAGGTGAGGGGACTGCTGTTTGCTAGGGGCAGGGCTGTGAGGGGCACCTTTCCCATGTCCTGCATAGAAAAGGAAAGCCAGTCTTTTAATTTGCAGAATAGAGAGTTTTCCTCTTTTGCTGGTAGTAAATTGTGAGTAACTTGATAACACAGCTTGTTCACAACTCCTAACACTGAAAAGCCTTTAACATGCACAATCATGTCCTTCCCCACCTCATCAACACACAAGTATCACTTTGTCCCAAGAAAGTTCCTTCTTTCCGTATCTCCTCCAGAGAGCTGGCACCCTAGTCCCTGCTACTACTGTACTCGTGAATCCAGGACAAATGTTTAGTGTCTTTCTAAGGGACAAAGTATCAGGGCTTTAGACATAATTGAGAGAAAAGCTGACCAGAGCTCATGGGGCACACCAGCCAAAGGATCCTTGGGGCAAGACATCACTAACCTTCTCCATGAAGACATCCAGAAAGCTGATCCTTTTGTTATGAAGGGCACTGGTCCACATTGGTGCTAATCAGGCATTTTTCCCTGCAAAGTGCTGTAGCAGTCAGGGGTTCTAGTGATGCATATCATTTAGTGACTGCATAGTGCTAAAGTTTGCTGGAGCTGATGATTTAGCAATCCTAAAGGTGCAACATGAAAGAACCCCAAACGCTCACAGCATGGACATGAGCAGCATCCTGCTATCCGCGCAGATGTTTCTATCTGCACAGAAGAGATTTGTAGGAAGAATCTGGCACAACGGCTCATGTCTGACCATCAGAAACAGCATGTGCTCCAGAGGCATGCAAAGCTGATCTACAGACTGACGTATGTTGGCACTTTTGACACAGAGACCACAGAAGGAGGGAATTATCAAATTGCATTTCCTCAGGTCATGAGCAGGTTAAATTCTAGAGGAAAAATAGGACTATCATAGATAAGCTGACAGTGCTGCATCTTGATGAGTTATGGCATTCTTTCCTGACTGCCAGAACATGAGAGTTCAAAAATAAGTGGTAGCAATTTCGCATTTTAATTGGCACAATTGTAGAAAATGCTACTTGGCAAGTATCAGGTATTATGTCTAACAGACTAAGCATTTGTCTGCAACAGACTTCCTTTGTATTACAAAGCAATAAATAGACATGGTGCTACCTTATATGGTATAAGCGTCACCTTGTGAAAAAGGTGATGACTGTGAAATGAAGCTGAAGTTGGCAACAATAATGCAAACAAAAGGATACATTCAGCATTAGTGGTGACCCCGTTGCATGAATAGCATGATTCTGACTTGTAATAAAATCTTATGCTATTATCTGTATGTGCATAAAACACCCTTGTAGTGAAATATATACTCTTGTGTTCTCTCCCACAAAACTGCAAAAGATAAATTAGTGCCCTCTTATGACTTAAAGCCAGAAAGCTGCAGACAGAGACACCAAAAAGAACTTGAGGCCAGTTCAGTCACTGTGGTTCTCCAAGCTATACGCCACAGCTTTAGCACTGGCATCTTAACTCTGAAGTCCTGAATACCCACTGTGATGGTGCATTGACCCTATCCCAAGAGATTAGTGCGTTGCCAAAGTACTCTGTTAAGGAAGTTTCCCAATATCAAGCCTAAATAATTTCTTCCTTCAGACCACTACTGCTTACCCCACCAGCATGACTAATCCCTGCTTCCATTTTTACCTTTCACATATTTGTGGACTACTGTATCTGAATTAATGTTTTAACTTCCAGTTTAGTTTCACTCAGTCCCTCACATTTGTTCATCTTCGGGTGCTTTTCTGATGTTTTATCTTCAGACTCTACCTCACTTTGTTACCCTTCTTTTTTATTATCTGTAGGTTTTCTATATAAATTCCAAACTGAAAAGGCCAGAATAGTACAGATTTTACGTCCCTTACCCAAAACAGTGGTATGACTAAATAAATTTGTTTAGAGGTAAGTTAGCACCCTCTGGTGTATCATTAGTGTACTGCAAATTTCCTTAAAGATTAAAGGACATTGATTTCTCGCAACAGCAAGAAAATTTTGGTGAAGATGGATGCCTAAAAGATGAATATAGAAACTTGTGTGCTTATTGGCAGATAGAGGAAGCTTTGCTTTTTTTTATTCTCATCCTCTTAAAGAAGAAAATACTGAATTAAGTATTTTCAACTTTTTTTGAACAAATGATAAAAGCATTGAACTTGGCAAATTACATTCCTCAAATGGCTTTTTTCTTTTTAATTATTTTTTTTCTAGCAATTATTTTGCATTATATGAGAGCCACTTAGACATATGTTTTGAAAAATTTCACATTATAGTCACTTCATTAACTTGTGTTTTCAAAATTTTCATTTCATCTGAACTGGGAAGCAAGACCATGTCTTTCAAAGGTATTTCTACTCAGCACATATAGCTCCTGTGCCTTTTTTTTACTCAGATTATATTCTGTTTTCTCTTAAAAATGCATTTCAAAGCTGTAACATCTCTGAAGATGAGCATTTTTTTTCCCTTCAGGATGGGACTGTGGGCTCAAATAGATTAGGTAGTACCTGTTAAGTAAAAGATACTACTGAATACTACTAAGTAGTTCAAAGCAGAAGTAAAATTATATAAATACCCATTTTTATACTATACTTCTTTTCTGTATTCATGTGATGGTCCAAGTTCTTTTCTCAACCTACAGCCACAAAACACACTCTGCCTGTGTTGAGATTTTTCCACAGGACAGGTGAACTGGTGAAGATTACCAGAGCCGTGAAGATTGTTATTGAATTTGTGTAGAAACCACTGTAGAGAGCAGCAATACAGCAATCATTCAGCTCTCTGGGTATACTTATTCACATCTTTGAATGACAGGGTGCATTTTTTACTATTGTTAGTTCTGTAGAACTAGCATATGTGACTCCTTCCTATATGATTCTTTCCAGGGAACCTTCAGACAAGTTCCATTCACAGACACAACTTTGCAGCTTTACCAACCTCAGAACCTGCCTTCATTTACAACTGTGCAATTGACAGGAGCAGGGTGAGGGAGAAATAAAACTAATAAACCCCAAATAATTCACCTGATTGTAGAATGCAACTTTCAGCAATTATAAAGGCTATAGTATGACTCTGCAGTGTGATAAAATAAAAATTAGAAATAATACGGTCTTGTGATCCTAACAAACAGAAAACCATTGGGGCACAACTAATGTGGAAGCCATCAATCATATTTTACTAGCCTCATTTTTCAAGCTATTCTAGCTCACCTGGAACTAAAGGAGAGTAGGAAATTTAAGAAGTTACACCACACTCCTTTACTTATATATGTCTGTGGTATCATAAAACTAAATCTTTCAAATAGAAATTTGCTTAAAAGGAAATTTACTTAGAAATCCCATCTAAAGTTGGAAGTATAAGAATATTGGGGAGGAGAGAACACACAACTTTCCATAGTAAAAAAGTAAAAGCAGTTTTACATTGAAATAAGGGAAATGTGAAGCTTGAAATTCGTTATGGAAGCTCCTGATCCAGAGATGTTCACAAAACAGGTGTTTCTCCATCTATTTTACTCTCATTCACAGGGCACACTTGCCAGTTAAAAACTCGTTGCAGTAGCTAGCTAAGGAGATGATGTAAGAACAATGAAATCAAATTCAGAGATAGTAAGAACAATTATTCACTCTTGTGTTTTCTGGGTGAATTAACACTTTGTCTCAGCATCACAAAAAAACTCCTTTATACTCCCCTTTCTGTTCTAACTTTTCTTTCAGGTCAAGCAAAACATTTCAACCCAAAAGAAATTTATCGTGTACTCAGAGGACTTTCTCTCAAAAAACCAGCTTTTAGTTTTATTATTTTTTAAATAGTCCAGGTAAAGTTAGGGACAAAACAAAACAAAGGTGCGTATTTGGTGACTCAGTCATAGCAAAATTTTGCCAGACATACATACTAATAGTGGGGATTTCAACTTAAGAGTTATTCTCAAAAGAAAAAGGTTGCATTCTGGCACCCTTTCAGAGTATCCAGTTGCTGTTCCTGTGTGAGAGTAAGGGTAGTCTCCACTGTGTTTTGTCTCTTCATGCCAGTTCCCCCATTTCGTTCTATTTTGGGAAGAAATCATTGCTACCTAAATCAAATGGTAAACTTCTTGGAGTGTGGAATAGATACTGTATTATGAGCTCGGCAGAGCGTGTTAGAATGTAATATCCCTCAAACCTTACCCCTTTCAACAGTGCAAACAAAAAGTGATCTATTGAGTAAGATCCAAAATTTGGAATTCTGGAATCAAAAGTTCATAAATTACAATATTTTTAGGACTGGGGCTCATCTCTAATACAGGCGCAACCATTTCAAATAGAGTTTTGCTGCAGCTCAATGCATTCACAGCAAGGAATGCTCATTGAATATATGATCATGTTTTGTCTTAACACTTAGTTTATAAAGGCTGTTTATTTATACAACATATTTTAAGCCAAAATTTCTAAAAACAGCAAGAGGATTTTGTAGTCCTGTTTAAAACTACTGTAGATGTTAATCAGCAAGATCAGTGATGTTTGAAATACATTATTCATGCTGAATGGTTAGCTATTTTGTGCCAATTTGACATTTTATAGAAATTACAAATACTGTGATATCCAAAGACTGTGTAGGGCTTCTCCAGATGCTTATTGACTAAAACAATTCACAGATGTTTGCTTATCTTTCTGTTGAATGTCCTCCAAGATTAGTTGATCCTAGAACAAGAATACAAGTACAAATGGAAAAAAAAATTAGTAAGACTAAAGGAAAACTTTATTCATGTAAATTATTTTGATATCTTATTCAAGGAAGAGAGAAAGCGAAAACTATCAAAAATTAAAAATAAACCCCATACATTTTGATAAGAACTTTTGTATATCTCTCTTTATGAATCTATATATGCTCCTTTGTATTTATATAAAAGAATTGGGTTTCTCTTTCCATAAAAGCATTTTTGCCTTATTCCAATTTCAGCTACACAAGTGAATGTCCAAAGCATTGCTCTGCATATGAACTGCAATTAACTTGTAACTGTATAGCTCAAGGAAAACTAATACTTGAGATAAATATAGCTGCTCTTTTGTTTATCTTCAATTTCCAGTACATTATTTACAGATTCTATGAGGTTCATGCATTATTTGACATGCTATATCACTGTTCAGAAATTCCACAAGAAAAACAATTGTGATGTAAGCTTCCACAAGCTATAAGCATTCATAACTTGAGTGCAAGTGAATTTCTTAAAATAAGTTTATTTTGGTTTCATGAAGTTTCATGAACTCAAAACTGCTTGGGATGTGTTACTCCTGGAATAGAAAGGTCGCATTTATTAATATGGACTGAAAAATGCTTCATAGCTGAATTATCCTTTTAAGGTAAATAACAAAGATTTCACTTGCAATGTAAACTCTGCAATATGAGGAATTAGGTTTACAAGATGTGATCCGTCAGGGTACTAGATAACCTTATCTAGGCTCCCTTTCCCACAGGAGGTTGAACCAGATGATTTTTTTCAAGGTGCCTTCAAACCTGGGCTGTTCTATGACTCTATGATTCTATGATTTTATGAATTAATCTGCCCTAGTGCAACTCCTACCTACACCCCTCTTGGGCTGGTCTCTATGCAGCTACTTTTCCTAGTTTTATGCTGCACTCAACAAATAATACCCTAGACTATCTCCCTTTTTACTGTCACTTGTGGACATTTATGTGGGTGTCTTGAGAGCTAGATCTTTAAGAAATGTGAAGTTGAGACAGAAAATTTGGCAACTGAGAGAACAGTACTAGGATTGAAAAAATCATTGGGATTGGGATTGGGAAGATTACTACTGAAGTCTGTGACAGGATAACAGGTAATTATAAAAGAAATAAAGTTAATATCATACAGATTATGAGAAGAACCACCAGCAATAAATCATAATTATCATCTAAGCCTTTTCTCC
Source organism: Aquila spilogaster (assembly GCA_024606505.1). NCBI lineage: Eukaryota > Metazoa > Chordata > Aves > Accipitriformes > Accipitridae > Aquila > Aquila spilogaster. The sequence continues at coordinate 8,644 of JANHGO010006686.1, forward strand.
CAAACTGTGAAGATACAGAGCATGTGACACAGAAGTACAGTGAAATAAATAATAATATTTATAAAACATAAAAATAAAAGACCAGAAAATGCTTTTGTCGTCTTTAACTTTGTTCCTATCATGTCCTTATTCTTTGCTTTTTTGTTTGGTTTGTTTGTTGTAACTATCCAGAGTGTCTCTTTTGTGCTTTTCTTGCTTCGCAGGAAAAATAACCGTTAGTGTCCTCTCATCTTTTTTCCTTTGGTCCATCCTGCTTCCTCTTTTACACTAATATTCTGCATTCTTATCTCCATCCTTCATAAATTCTTTAATCTGTTTCATCTATAGCCTTTTTTCTGTCCCATGCCCTGTTCTGGGCTCCTTTTCTACTCCCCACCCTTTTAATATCTTCACCTTTTTTTCTCTTCCTTAATACATCTTCCTCTGCTCTGTCTCATCATCTGCTCATTCCCTATCCATTGTTCATTTTCAGAATGAGTTCACTCATTTGTTCATTTCCATTAATATTCCTTAGTTCCTAATAACCAGGTAACTAATATTTCACTTCTTAATCTCAGAATACTGCAGTTTCCTTTTATATTCATTTTTTTCTCTGTTGAACATAGTGAGATGTCAACTGTCACCCACTTTCTACAGCGTGCCATTCGGTCACACAGGAACTGCCTCCCATTCATTCTTTTCATTATAGACATTTTTTTCCTTCTTTTCCATGTGTCAACTCAACTATTCTGCTTTATTAAAGGACTTCTGTTGACTATCTCAGTCTTGCTATGACTCCCACTGAGTTTGCTGCACTTCCTCCACACATGTGTTTCCTTTCCCTACTCCGTACTTGGGACTTGTTGCAAGATTAATTTTTGTCAAATTATTACATGCTTTGCATTACTTAGAACTGGTATTTTTTCTAGAAAACAATTATGGATACTATCAGATTTAAATATCTTTTAAAATATCATTCCAAGATGAAGCAAAAACACATTTTAACAGCAGATATTCTATTGCACAGAAGACTAAGGCAAGATACAGATCATAAACATCAATATTTTTCATATTTTGCTGATAGTCTACTTCCAATTTTGAAATATCGTTTTTGTGTTGCTTAATTTACTTCTTATTTACTGTTCTCTAGTAAATGAGTAATAAGCATGTTATGCTGAAAATTTTTCAGGAAATGTTAAATGTTGTTATTTTATAAAATATACTTGCCTAAATGTTGTCTTTGCAGAAGTCCAGAGATGGTGATTGGCTGTCTTGTTACAGATGACTGTGGGGAAGGTGATGTAAATGGATACAACTGAGGGGTTCTGAAATCAGAAGCAGCCCATGACCCCCTTCTACTGCTTTGTGATCCAGATGATGATGTAAGTGAACATCCACTATGTGGTAGTTTTATAGGTGTGGATCTGTTAATGAAATTAATTCATGGATAAGATTTGAGGTTACTTTCATAGTACAAGAGTACACTTAAATTCAGAGTGCTAATATTTTAATAGAAAATGCTATAAATTATTGTGTTCTATATATTCCTTATCAGATTTTTACTTCTTTAGGATTTTTACATATTTTAAAAAGCAGAAGGAGAAAACAAATTATATGAGAACCAGAAATGGAAAAAAAAATATTTTGTTATATATACATTTTAAATTTGTGCTAGGAAGATTATTTGGCTTAATGATTATAGAAAACAAGAGATTACTTTTTCTGGAACCATTTTAAGTTTTTTCTTTATGTTAATAATTTTCACAGTTTGAGACATTTTCAATGTTTAGATGAAAAACCTGAAACACCTGCTACATGCTGCATGAAGATGTTCAAGTTATTCAGAGAAGAGATAGTGTTGTCAGCTCTGATTTTTAGAAGAATTATAAAGCAGAGAGGTCGTTGCACTTTCTTACTATAAAATTACTACCCTTTGTGTAAAAGTACCACGACTGTAGATGTCCACAGCTACAGGAACTCAGATTACCTCTGCACATTTTTGAAGAAAGCAATTTCAAAATAAAACCTTCCAACAAAATCAAACACATTCATATAGGTGATAGCTAGCCTGCACAATAACATTCTTCAGATATAGAATATAGCCTTTAAACATACAGATTAATACAGGCTAGACAAGAGAAATTTCAGTCTCTCATAGGAGACAGTAGCATCCTGAAAAAGTATTTAATTACCTTGTAGATCCTGCTCTACTATTTTGACTTGACATTATTCCAGATGACTGAGTACCTCTGTAGGATACACTACCTGTAAGAATCGAATTTTTGAAAGCAGGACCAACATGAATTACTCATTTTACTTAAGAGATAACTTTGGAAACAAAGATTAGTACTTTAAGTGCATTATTTGGGACAAACTCATGATCAGTTTATTCAAGGATTAGAAATGGTGCACAATTACAACAGACAATGAAAGATAAGGAATTGGCTGACAAAATGAAGTCACCATATCACTTGAGAAAGGATTAAAATAGTCCTAAAAATTAATAATGTGTTTTTACAATTTAGCAGAGACAAGACATTTGCTGAGGCATGAGTTGTCTTCCAGTACCTCTTGCTAGAAGAAGATCCAGCAAAAGTGAAAGCTATCAAAAGTCCTCAGCAGTACTCCAACAGAGGGTAAAGGTGAAAAATTGTCTTTAATCTCAATAGATTAATCCTATATAGAGCTTAGCTGTCACAAAAACATCATATTGCACCATTCCTGCAAAGCTTTTTCAAGTTAAACACATATGTTGGTTTATTTCACCTTCTCTCATTTATTAGACTATTATTAGACTATCAAGATCGCTCTGCTGAGGTGTTCCACTTCTTCAGCTATCCTTTTTTGCCCCGTCCATCTCTGAGAAGGAAACTTTCTTTAGTGCACCATTAAATCATTGTTTCTACTTGCCCTTACTTTTGCAAGTACACTTTGATTCATTCAGCTTTGTCCACTGCAAAACTTTATGGGTTGATTCTGGTATGTGCTGAACAAATAACTGTTCTACATATACTTTTACTATCTCATTAAGTATCTATTTATATTTAAACACAATAAAAAAACAGTTAACCTCAACTCCTGCTGTCTTGTTACCCTTAAATTTATAGGCAAGCATGCATTTAGGAAGGATGTGAACATATAAATCAGACATAACATAGCAAAAGCAATTTTTGCTCCTTCATTACAATTGCATTACAATTGCATTTGTCATTGTTTCGGGACATTTACACCATGTAAAAACACAAGAGTGCTAAAAGCTCCTTAAGTGGCTAGAGATGATTCTATTAACTGCTGAAGCCAGGTGAAAGACTGCCTGAGAATGGACTGTTACAGAAACAAGCTGAATGTAAAACCAAGAACGGGAGGGACACATGAATGATAGACCTGCAGAATATTAGGAATATCTGGGAAACTCCTCACAAATAAACAGTACTCAAGGAGACTGCACTAATTTCAGTAGGCTGTCATTCATGTCTTATTTACATCAGAGTGTTACCCAAGTTCTGCAACAGCCCAGGAATGAAAGGAAGTACAGGCAGGTAAAATGTCTTATATCCTATTACTGTGATATGGTGAAAAACAAAAATCACCTTTCTGAAGAAATTCTTGGTCTCAACTTAATTGCCTTGCTTTTGTTATGAAATAGTTTGTAACTTCCATTTAGTTTCCCCCCTTTTCCTCATGTGATTTTTAACATGACATTATGGACAATGTTAATCTCTGGTAACTATAAACAAATATAATTATGAAGGTTAATAGAAGGTCAACAACATATATGGCAAGTATGCCTGTTCTGTTCAACCATACACATCATTACAGTATCTTCTTTGCAACTGTTGCCTATGATTGCTCAGCAAAAAATCATTTTGGTTACAAGTAATTGTTCACAGAACAGAGTAGGTCAGTACTAGGAAGACTTATTTCATTCTTCATTTTTAACCATTTCCCATCTGCTGGATTGATGTATACATGATAAGTTCCTTATACCTCAACACAATTCAAGTTTGCTCAGTAAATTGCTAATATACAGTTTTTAATTTATTAATCCTCTTAATGCAATACAAATGTTATCCAGTTACAAACTTCGATTTTTACTCACCCATACGTCCATCTTGAGGTGGAGTTATTAATGATAATCTTGTTGGACCGGTCGGTGTCTCAGGCTAAATGAATGGCAAGGTATTAATTACAGTGTAATAAGTATGTTAATTATTTAAGTATTTTCAGCAATAGTGTTACGTTTTTGAGGTCTATAAAGCCTGCAGTTTTCTGGTGCTCTCTGCTGCCAGTTTTGTTCATAGCACTAAAATGCAAAACCTCAGAATTAAGTTGTTATTTTTTACAGATCTACAGGGACAGAAAAAGTACATGCATTTTAGTTTTATTCCAAGAAGTCCTCTCTGTCACATTCAGATAAGAAAAATATCACGTACATAATTTTCTGTGCTGAGATTCCATTCTTAAGCTATCACCTGTTCCTGGATGTTCTCTCTCCTAATCTGAATACTAATACAGTGAAAAACTCCTGCCTTCATTCTCATGTTAGAGATGTCATTCCAAGCTTGCAATTCCCTACTCAAATATCAGGTTCTAACACTGCTTTTAGACCATTGACTTCTACACCTAGCTTTTTCTTAACACATGAAGATACTATACACACATTGATGCCCCTGAGCATAGACAGAAGCAAGGTCACCTGGTCAAGCAGCAAACAAAATTGTTTATGAAAGGTGAAAGAAAATGACTCGCTTGATTTGTGGCTTAAAAAAACATTTATCTATCAGAAATGAAATTTCAGGAATGTTTTGAAAATCAGTGTGATGTGGAGTGCCAAGTGATTCACCTCTTGTAACTTCAGACATCTGCAATGACAACATTTACATCCAGCCTGATCCCCTGAAATTCCCTTTATGGTCAAGGAAGAGAATCAGGAATGAAACCAATAAGTTCCCTTTAGAATGAGATGAATCACACATATTAATCCATAGGTTATACCTATGGATATAGGTCTATCTATGGATACGAACAATCTATAGGTTATTAAGGAAACCTTGAGATGCTAGCATAAATCTGCACTGCAGACATCTACATGAGGTCTGGTGAATGTGGAAATCTTACATATATTTCCATTCCTTAATATATTAGAACTCAAATTTAATTGCAACTCTCAGTTTCATGCATTACCAACATTTATTTTGGAAACAGTTATAACATTTTTATAACATAAGCGCACTGAGATTTCAAGAATTTGCCATTTAATTTAGCATCAGAAGTTTAAAATACAATTCCAGAAATCAATGTTGTGATTTATTTCCTTTTGGTTCCTTTTTTAGGAACATCTTACTTCTACTAAGCATCAAGCATAGCTGAAATCAGCACATACATAAGAATTTTTTTGAAGGAGGTGGAGGGAGGATCCTATTTTTTTGCAGTATTAACAGAGTAGGAGAAATCAAAAGCATTTGTATGTATATATACATACATATATAAACATATATAAAAATACCACTTACTTTCCTCATTGGTGAAGGTACAGGATCAATTTCCATTGACTCCATTCTTACAACAAAGTTCAAAATAAGTATGACATTGTAATAAAAATAACACATTCATTATAACGGCTAAAATTACGTTACATTCTCATGTTAAATTTGACTAATAACAGAAAAGCATAATACATAACGCATAACACATATGAGTATTTAGGACTTGTTCCAAAACCCACTAGCAGTAAGAAAATTCTATTGATTTTGAGCTTTGGTTTAGACATTCACAGAGAAAGTTATTTTATGATTAGCATTGTTATTCTTGTATTTAAGTCAGAATATATATGCATGTTTATATATTTGTCACTTGTCTCCACAACAAGGGCATTCTGAAATTTTATTTTTTATAAAAAATAAAGTCAAAGTCACAGGTATGGAAATCTTTTAGCTTGAGCAAGATGTATGTTCAATTTATTTAAAATTTAATGAGCCTTACTGGAGTTCCTCCCATCTAACTTTAGACAACTACAATGTATATATAGGTGTCTGTACAAGTCATTTAGTTTTTCCCTGCAGTCAATGGGAAGAGTTCCTCACTAATTAATCAATCTATCCAGAAAGCCTGTAGAATAACGTGTATCATGCCTTAGAATTTTTTCCAGTGATTACAAAGGCAACCTATAGAAGTAGTTATGATGTACACTTGGATAGATAAGACCCTCTCCAGTTCTTTCCTACTTACACAGTTTGCAGAAACAAAATGCAAAATCAGAAAATATACTTATTTTAAACTCACTACCAAAAAAAATGGCTTTCTGTATAAAATATCAGTATATTGTCACTGTTAAGATTTTCATTGAAAATTTACAGATTTGTACCTACATTTCAGAAGAGGAAGGATGACTAGGATGAAGAGAACATGAAGAATAACCATCTTGTTTTCTTGAAGGAACTAAAGTCATCAATAAATTTAATATTAGAACATAGCTATATCTAGTGATATGTATTCCATAGTTAGTATCCTAAACCAACACTTCTTACTGGAAAGTGGATTTCTACTTGCACTGGAAAATGGGCGTTGTGTAGTTTGTTCAGGAAGTTTCATACTAAAGGGGAAACAGAAGAAACAACAGGTATAAATTGAAAGCTGGTTTGGTTAGTTCATTTGTTTAGCTGGTCAATAAAGCATAAAATCAAAGCATTTTATTCATCAATAGCTGGTTTTAACATGACACTATTTGCCATGAAGCAAAATAACAATGTATTTGATAAGCTGTTAACTACTTCTCTATATCATAATGTCTGTATCAGTCATTACATGCCCAACAATATCAATTTAGGATAACATTATGTACTTTATGGAACAACAGATCTTAAAATACAACTATTAACTACAGTTGAGCCAAAAATCTTCATTTTGATGTATACATTTTCCAAACTTTAAAAAAATCCAGTTATCAAAAGAAATGTTGGCATATTTATACTATTCATCAACAGCTATGTAAAACTGATACCTTTGCCAATAACCATAAATAGAACATGTCTAGTGGGCATGCAAGAAGAAGCCCTAAGTCACACTTTCTTGGTAGACGTCTGAAAAATCTGAAATTCAGTAAGAACTCTGTGTGTGGTATAACCAAAATTCTATTTATTTGAAATGCAGACAAGAAAAAGGAGGCAGTGGATAAAAATATATAAACTATGATAATCCACCACATACATAGTTTCCTTTATACTGTTTTTCTTTCCATTATAGTAGCCCAAGAAGCGTAAGAGAGCATAACACAGTATTATGTGCATGTCAGAGTCAAAAGAAAGTCTATACTGAAAAAACACAGAAAAGGAATAAAGATCAACAAAATTTTGCAATTAAATTGCTGGCTTCATGAACTGGCTTATTAAGGAGATTTAAGCATCCTTGATCACTGGTATTCATAAAGTGGCATTCATGAGGGCTTCTCTCAAGAAGATGGATCTATAGGGAGAATTACATTGTAACTATACACTAAGTACTCTTAATACCCATATTCACTAAAAGGGAAAAGCAGACAATGCCTGTTAGAGTTTTTTCCCAGATATTTTTGAAATCTTAGAAAATAGGAAGGATAAAATAGGACATAGAAACAAATGCTATATGGAAAATTTCATAATTTCACCATAAGTGGATCACAGTAGATCAATCTGATATCTTTTTTGTTTTGTTTTATGTTCTGGTAAGCAGATTTTTTTTTAAACAGTAGTAAGATACTACATTTTTTCTGTGTTAATTCAATTTAAACATCAGAGTGCTCTATAGGCCATGTGGACTTTAAAGCAGAGATAAGAGTGATTAATTCAGATATGTATGCTATAAATAACATTAAAAGGGAAACGGCAACAAAAAAAGATGAAGACAGTGCAGAAATGTTTTTAGACATGTCCCCTTCAGTTTAGTCTCGCAACTGGTCCTGTTTAATATACTCCCTGATGACTCAGGGATAGCCTGCAGTTTGTGAAATCTGAAGACAGAAAGTTCTGAAGATAGAAAGTTACATCAATATTGAGGAGAACTACATAATGATTTAAAAAATGTGATATTTTCAAACAAATAGTTGAAATAAAATTTAATTAAATGAAAAGTAATAGCACAGAGTGCACTTAGGGATCAATAAGAACTTTGGCTTTAAATTGGAAATAAATAAGATGGAAAGATTAAGGTGTAACAGCAGGGGAATAACAATGAGCTACCTCTTGGCTATCTCCTTGCCACATTTGTGAAAAAAGACTAATTTGAGTCAAGAAGTTGATTTTTACAAGAAACAGAGAAGATGAGAATCATGTTACAAAAACCTGGTAATTTTGCAAATGGGCTAGATACTAGGAAAGATATCATAGTACTTTCCAAGCTGATGTTGGAAAGCCCGTTGGAAAAAAACCAAACACGTTCATGTAAATGCAAATAAAAATTTTAAAACTTAATATCTATATGATAGAGATTGCTAAAAATTCATTTTTACAGTAACTACTGACTTGAATTTAAAAACAAAAGAATTCCGTCCTGACAGGCTTGATTAATGTGAAGAAAATGGACGTGGTGACAGAAATAACTGTTCATTTATTTTTACAAAAATAAGCTTCTTCTGTTTATACAACACACTATATGAGAAAGGCAAACAAAGCATGACTTTTTTATTGTTTTATCAATTAAACTTACTGTTGTTTGATTACAAAGACTATTTCTTATTTACTTTTGCTGCATTAAACCTCTTACCATTGTATCTGATGCATTTGTTGTGTTACTTTCTTGAGAGATTCTTCCAACTTTACTGTCTGTGAGATAATCATAGATTTAAACAAAATCTATTTGTGTGACATACAACTCCATTTTCATACAACTAGTATTCTAAAGTGTTGAAAGGCTGTTTTCTATTGGTTTTAATCTTAGATATCATTGCTATTCCAGATTTATTGGGGCAAGACTATAGCTGTTATATGGATCCATTAAACAGTCTGAAAAATATATGCTTCTTTTTGGCAGTTACAAACTTAGTTTGATTACCTTTTGTGAAGCGTGCTGGTGATATTGGATAAATGAATACTAAGAAAAGTGTTTAAAAATACTTTGCTTTTATTTTTATTCCTCTTTTCCATATCTGATGCAAAAATTATGTTGCATTTAATATGAAATTATCTGGAAAAGATACCAATAACTACAATATACCAAATACCATGTTCCCATATTTCTCATTTCAGATTCAAAATTTATTCAGTTCTTTGTGTATCTATTTGTAATAAGCTTATGTGAAGAGTATTTCCTGTTATGTTATAGACACAATCAAAAATATCTCCTTTAAAGAATGTTATGAGCTTGCAAAATTGAAGAACATTAAGGTCAAGAACATTAGGTCAGCTCCCTAGTATGTGTATTTTTTACAGTCTTTCATTACGCTATCATACATTATATTTTATGAAGGATGTAAAAATTTACTCAATAGCCTCAATACTTCATCTATATTTTACCCTTAATTTCCACTGTGTGACCTTAGTCCTTCGTTACTTCACACTATTCATATTTTGATTTGAAGACAAATTATGAATTTTCTTGTTAACTTCTCATGCTTCTCCTCACAATATTATTCAAATTCTTTAATAACATTACCTGATATGCCTTTATAAAATCATATTGTTTGTGGGAGATATATGCTCTTTTTGCAGATGTGAAACTCTGCAAAACAGATTAAAGACATCATCTAATTTATGTAAGATCTGGTTTTGTGTATTCTTTTTTCTTTTTCCTAATGAAAGCTAGGTTTGATTAAGAAAGTGACCAGTACAGATGTCAGGAACAATGTACTTTACCCTGTCACTCTGTAGGACTGGATCATTTTTAGGCCAAAATGCCTTAAATAAGGTGAATAACTATTTGGGTTTCAATATCTTTGGGTCCTAGCACAACACAGGGCCTAGACTTGCCAGGAATATGGACATCAAGTGCCCACATCACACACTATCACCTGCATCGCAGTATCTGTACAACTGACAGAAACAGCAACAAAGAAGCTTTTATCAATGTCGTGAGACCTGTTGGTTGACAGTGACAAGGATGACATACTAGAAATAAGGTAGGGGACCACAAACGATAGCCAAGCATGAGAACCTGATTGTGAATTTCCTTATGCAGTACTCCACCTTTCTCAAAAGCCAACACCTGCAGAGTGGAAAGTAGCAGGAAGAAGCATTTGTGTCAAAGGGTAGTTTTGTGCTTCTTCATCTGCCCTGCGGTCACTGACATTTGCCGAACTGTTTATACTGATAATCGTTCTTGCTCCATCCTTTTCCCACTCACCTTCATCTCAAAGACAGTGGAAGGAAGACTCAGATGGAGATTATAACCCTGAGTGTGAGCACCTACTCCCACTCTCTCATTCTGTGTGCCTCTGCCAGCTGTGATCTAGCCTTCCCCAGCTCCTTCAGACTCCCTCCCAGTAGCCCTGAAAGAGGGAGCATTGCTAACTGAAACTCACAGGAAGGAGATGAGTATGTCATTACACAGGGAAATGTTTCTCTTCCTTGCTTACCTCAGCCTCACTGTCAAACTATTTCTCCACCAAAATAGCCTCACCAGTGCTAGCCATAGCTGCACATAGGATGTTTAAGACAACCAGCCTCTTCTGACCCTGATCCAATGCAAGCAGATTTAAAATACTAATACATAGAATGGACAAAACAACAACAAAAACACCCAAAACAGTGTGCCATTGAAATAGCAACCAACTAAACCTTCAGCTCTTTCTGTACTGTCACCTAAACGCCTTCCTTGGGTCAAGCAGCATCCTTGAGTACAACCACTGCTAAATGAATACCTCAACAGTAAAGAGCTTAGAAACTTACCATCAAAAAGTATCAAAACTCTGCACAGATTCTTTGGAGATCAGATTTCTATTTATGCAAAATTCTGTTAAGAGCTTTATTTTACTTTGTCTACAGTTTTCAGGTTTACCATCTGGAGTCAGTACAATTAATTAGAAGGGGGCATAAAATCAGGATTCCTCTATGGCCTGGCTTTGTAAGCAAAAGGACAGGACACTAGGACTTATTCCAAAATGCAGTCATGGAAAACAGTGGAGAATGTGACACAAGCACTTAAGTTTCCAAGCTGTTCTACCCATGAGAGCCATATCAGATGCTCTCCTCACACACAAAATGGCCAGCTGGCCAGCTATATGAGTTTGCCTCTGTCATTTCATACATTGGGCACCTACTGATGGGTTGATTCACCAGTATTGTCAAGTAGCTTTAAGTAATATACCTGGCTGTGTCCTTACAAATGAATGAAACAGCCAACTATTTTATCAAATGTTTAGAAGTGGCTGAGAAATGAAAAAGAAATTTTCTTTCCAACCTACAGAGGAAGAGGCACAAATCCAGTATTTCTTCTCCACAGAATAATTAATTCTATTCCTCTTCCCATTGAGCTATCCCTATTTCGGAGTACTAGCCTTTAGTCTTGTTCTCCATTGCTCAAGCTTCTCGTTTAGTTTGTCAGCCCTAGTCTTCTTTTCCTCTAGGCTTATCATCTGAGTACCAGTCTCTCCCCACCTCTTCCACTTTGTCCTCCTACAGTGAAATGGTTTCTTCTCTCCCTGTCCTTTGACTCTCCGTTTAATCTCGGTCACCCCACAGCTAAAATCTGTCTTATTAAATAATAGTAACCATAATTAATAAAGTCCTCACAGATTTTAAACTATTAAAAACTGGTATTTATAATGACAGAAATGAGGCAATCCTGATAAATTATTGTAAGTATTCCAATAAAAGTTGAATATATTTCCTAAAAATAAACCAAAGTAACAAGGCAAACATAAGCAACAAAAATAAGAAAATCACAATTAGAGTTACCTTTTGTCTGTGGTATGCTAATAAATGTTTACGATGTTTTTCTTGAAATTCTGAAATCTAAAAATAAATACAGTTATATCAAGCTTCACCTAATTACATTTATGCAACCTTAGCAAAAAAGTCATGGAGAAGAACTGCTTCACAGTATTCAAATTTTTCTATATTTTAATAAGTATTTAACATATCTTCTTTAAATCCTCCCCAACAAAACATTCTAAGTTATTATCACTATTAGAGAAAATCTTATAAAGTTTATTTAATCTAGTATGACCTACCCGAGAGTTGGTAGATTTGTTTCACTGAATTTATATTTTAACGCTATGTTCAATTACAAGGTAAAGACATTGGGAAGCCAGTTTAGCTGTGGTGTTTCTTACTCATTAGTGCTAAGCAAACACATAAAATTAATGGCAACATAAAAAGTAATGTGTCTTACTGGTAATTATAACTTGCCTTGTAAAAATATCCTGTTAATTAAAAAATAATTGTGTCGTGGTTTAACCCCAGCCAGCAACTAAGCACCACGCAGCCGCTCACTCACTCCCCCCCCCCACCCAGTGGGATG
>JANHGO010006687.1:0-21050 GCA_024606505.1 Aquila spilogaster
CAATTAGGTATTTTCCATAGGTAGTCTGATAAAGAAGCTAGTTATTTACAGTTTCCTGGCATGTCAGTTACTTTAGTATTTCCTGGACAACATTCAGAAAGGAGAAGGACTTTTTTTTTTTTTTTTTTTAAGATAAAGGTGGTGTATCCAAGAGACAATTTATTTTTCTTGCTTTTAGGGTTGGCTTTTGTTTCCTCACCTGGATAACCACAAGCACATTTTTGTGAACATTAGGTAACAAGAAAGCCTGCTGCTAATTCTTTCTCATCAGGGCCTGGGGAAAAATACAAGCTGTTGGGTGAAAGCTAAAAAACAAACAGAAAAGATGGGAGGGGGGAGAGAAGGGGAGTGAGAAAATAACTCAGGAGTGAGTCAGTCATGCTCCTCCTGCTTAGTCACCTGTATTGCTTCTCTCTAGACACACCGGAGATGGAGAATAAGATGCCTGCCTGCCTGCCTTCCACCCACCTCCTCCTCCTGACAAGGACTTACAAAAAGAAGAGATGGGGCAGAGTTTTAGGAGACAATCATTACGGATACAAGCTTTCCAGAGAAGCAGAGCTGACAGTAGCTTGTTTGCTCATTTTTCCCACCCCCTCCTGTCACCCCCTGCACTATTTCTCAATTATATCATCTTGAATCAACCTGTTCATGTGCTGGTTTAAGTTTCTCTGATAGTGCCCTGCAGTTTTGACATCGTAGGGAGTTGCCATGGAGAAGAGGGTGATGTCATTGACACAAAAAGCACTGAATTTACAAATACAACAGGAACAGAGCTATTTATAAAGAGCTGCTTTTCTCCCCCCCACTCTTTGCTGGGGTGGGTGGAGGCAAAGGCAGCAGTTCCATTCTTGATGTTTCTGTCAACAAGTCTCAGAAATGAATTTTCTTGTTAGAAAATATCCTGAGCCCGTGAAATTGCTGAATGCTGTCAGCTTTCGGACTTCATTCATTAGAGCTGGATTTAGCTTTCCAGCTCATAGCTATTTTTGAGGTCATATAACACTCGTGTTTGTAAGTAACTTCTATCCTGAAAAATCTATGCAGCATTACCGAAATACAGCCACTTCTGAAAGGAAAGACAATAGCATGTCACAAAAAGAGAGGGGACAGATACCCTCTTTTATGTAAAGGCTTCGTACTGCTTATAATCACTTTGAATAATAACTGTGACTGTTGGTTTTGCCTTGACTATGTGGGGTGCACCATTGCACATTAACACAACCCTCATATAATGAAATATTTAGTGCATATAAAAATTGCAAAACACAAGAGATAGAAAAGGGAGGATGATAAACTTACACATGAACAAAAAAAATTTTTAGAATGCATTTGGAATAAATTGGGAGGAATAAAGGGTGGTTTAAGAACATGACAGGGAAGCTATCATAGATGTCAAAAGAGTATTATTTACATGTATGGCACCTAAACAAAAACATGCAACCATCTATCACACCGAAATCTGACAGGACAGTGACGTTCCTAAAAGCTGGATGCTAAGAAAAATTATTTCACCAAGATACAGGTCAAGGTCCAAAATTCAGTTTTCAGTTAAAAAAATAGCTTAGTTTTCAAAGAAAACAGCTTGGATCTTAACAGCTGGTAGAACAACTATGCTTCAGCTTAAACAACAGCATCAGTCAGAGCAATGGTTCCCCTATTTTACTCTCTGGATAGTAATATCAAACCCAAACCCTATTTTGGTGAAATGTTACTGGTTTCATTCTACATTTCAACTGCCCAGAAGCACTACAGTGCTAGGGAGCAACAGAAATTACTAATCCAAATGCAGGTTAGGAAACCAGCAACTAAATGTATCAAAGTGTTACCTTGTTTTTATGAACCATTTCTCCTCCACAGAAGTGAAACATTTATAAATATGTATATTTAGATATGAAAATATACATAAAAGTATAATACCAGGTTTATAAACAAGAAAACCCTAGGACTTAAATGATTCGTCCAGTATCACATGCAAAGCCCGGAGCAATGCTAACAGTGGAAGGTAGGTCTTTAGTCTGGAACCCTGTTTGTCTCAGTAATAGAAGGTTAACAAAACTACAAATGTTTGAAACAGTAACAGGGCTTTGCCAAAACATCCACAGCTTCTGCAGCACAATACCCAACAACTTGGCTTTTACCATAATGAAATAGGAAGAAGATTCAAGAGAAGCATAGTTTTCTTACCTCTCCTTTACAACAAGTCCAACTACGCAAATACCATTTCCAAATTTGCTGTCTCCCACTTTAAGGGACCAGTGTGAATTTACTAGGGAAGCAAGGAAAACTGTAACTCTTTTCCATGAGTCTCACATCCAATGCAACAGTGTGTGCCTAATCACATGGCAGTTGTTCTGCCCTCCCCTCCCGCCCACATTGCTATGCATTAGTTTCTGGAAAGGATATTGATACATCAGGAAAGATTGCTGTGGAAATCACAATAAAGTTTAAGAAAGCAAAGAGTATGCCATATAGTGAAAGACCACAGAAACTTAAGCTTGTAATTGAGAAAGTTATGAAGCGATTTGTGGACAGTCTAAAAGTATACAGATATACTGCTCACTTTGATAAAAATCTCCTCAGTTTAGCTGATAGGAAGCAAAAACCGATTTTGATCTTGGTGCATGGAGCACGTGTAGCAGAAATGAATGCTCATAAACAAGAAGCAATGAAGATGGCTCCAATGTTCAGTTGTGTGGGAATTATCTGTTGAAAGAACTGAGAACAAGATCACCGTGAGTTTTCCATTGTTGTCTAGCTCACCACGTGAAAAATATGCTTTCCCAGGAGATGAGGAAGAATAATACATTTTTTAATTGCATAAAAATGGACTATTCCTATTACACATTCCCCATACGTTAAAGCAAATGAAAGATTATCTTTACAGCTGCCCACACCAGTTGCCAGTAATGTTTTCTGTTTCAGGCTAGGCAAGACAAATTTCAGCTGACACTTATGTTTTACATCTTGATATAAAAACTGCTGCTTTTAGTTGCACGGGATCTAAGCAGTAGTTTCCAAGATAAAAGAATATGGCACACTCCACTAAAGCAATACAAAGAAGAGTCTTCCATGGTTCCCCTACAAACATAGCAGGAGGAGACGATGTGCTGCTAAAACAATAGGTGCCTACTTACAGCTGGATTTAATCCCTGACATACTTATCTTTTCAAGCAGGATATCAGCAGATCTGGACTGTGAAGCCATGGGAACAGACTAATGAAAGGACAAGTCGTAGTCAGTTCAGTTCACAGTACAGGTAAAGTACTAATCCAGGTTGGCTCTTTAGGAGTAAATGCAAATCTAATAGTGTGGCAGAATGGTCCAGAATGCCTCTACTGGATCTATTTTGACTGGGTATCAAGGAAATATACCAACAAGCCATATCCAGCCACCACTGAATTTTGCGATACTCAACACTTTTTTCCCCTACGAAATGATTCCTGAGTGAATGATTATTAAAGCATTACACTACATCAAAATACATTACTAGTTTAGCTTCAAGAAAAGAACTGTACAATTCAAGAGATACTGAAGAACTGTGCGTCGAGAGAATCCAAAGCACTGCAAAAACAAACATAAGCTCAGGCATAGAAACTGAACAGAAGACTAACATTTGTCTTCGTCAGCATTGTGTCACTTAGCTGCTGATCCTGCTTTGTAAATCACCCTTCCATACCAGCTGGAGCCACGGGATCAATAATTAAATAGCTTTAGATGGTACTTATTACAAAAGGAGAGTAGGGAATAAATATTTCTAGAACTAACAAAAGGAACAGCATTCTTCCCTGGTCTTACTGAACGACCTCAATGTTCACACGCTTGTTTAATAATTCAAAATATTCTATCAGATAAAGAATGAATGGAAATGAAACCTCCTTATTTCTAAGTTTCTAAACATGGTATTCTGCTAGATTAACCAAGCAGAGGGGCAATGAGTCTAAAATTGTAAGAACCAAGAGAATGAAACTGTTAAAGGAGCTTCAGTCTTCCTTCAGCAATCTTTAAGGGCAATCTTTTTAAACACATGCACATTAATGCAATTGCAGTGCCCATAGCCCAAGGCTAAATGAGAGACTCTAACCACCAATTCTCAAGACCACAGTCAAATAACTCACTTCGAATAAGAACACTAAGGTTTTGTACACCGAAGCATCGCTGGCACTGAAGCATCGCTGGGGAAATCACTAGTGCACAGCATGGAGCGCAACACCTCAGAAGTTACAGTTTAGCCCAAAGCCATTTTAGAATATTTATTATTTGGGAAATCAGCAACAGCACAGAGGAAAGATTTAGAATTATTTGCTGATGCACATGCAGGAGTTGTAATTTGTCTACTTTTAAAAGTATTCATAAATTTCATGAACTAAAAAACAGTTGGATCTGATTTATAGTATGTTTGGTAGAACTAAAGCAGAATTAATTAATGTATGGAATCCATAGTCTGGTAGGTCAGTCAGAAGGACACAAAATGTGAAGTGACAGTGTTCTTCATAAAAAATAATTAGGATTTTTCTCTGCTATAATTCTTTCAATTTTAGACTAAAGATAGGACAAATGGCTCACCAAAGCCTCTTTAAAATTTTCTTTTAAAACATGACCGTACTGTCTCTTCTCAACTCTGCAAAACTTCAGTGAGGTTGATGAACAGACTCTTTGTTTTCTTATGTAAGACCATATTACGCTGCAGCGAGGAAAGCAACACATCCAATAGGTAGAAAATAATGGAAGTTAATTTCTAAATTAATATAAAGGTATTAGACACTGGAATAATTCAGCTTATTGAAATAGTTCAAAACCTTCCAAACATTCAGATTCAAATCACATCAGTTGTTCACAGTGTCCAGAATGCAATTTTCTGAGAACAAGAAGAAACCTATGCTTAGGAGAGCCTTTAAACAAAAACTCCTTGGCTGTGTCCAACATGTGTACTAGGAAGCACTCCCACTTACCGGGAGCATGCACTATCTGTGTCCTGACCGTAGGGATAAGATCTTTGTGCCTACTCTTTATGCCTTGTTCTCTATCAGATGGAAGAAGAGCTCTGAGATTTGCTAGTCTGGATGACTATGGTACAAACACTGCTGTACAGGAGAGATGTAGCCCTCAAAATTCGGGTTCTCTATGTATCTAAAACTTGGCAAGTTCTTAAACATTTTGCAGAATGAAAGCCTGACAGGAGTCATAAACATAACAGTTTTGCTTAGTCTTGAAATTATCTAACTATTGTCCCATGTAATTTAAGGCTACCGATGTAATCCAACGTAATTACCTTTATGTGTTGCCAAATTTTTGTTATTTTAAGAATTCCTGAATTTATATGAATCTATAACATAGACTATAATCAAAATATTATATAATTGTATGATTTCATATCAAAAGCTGTAAATTCAAGTGTGGGATTTAATGCACCAGCTACATGAAATGCATTCTCCTTATGCATCAACTGAATTTATACAGAAACATCTAAGTATTACAGGGGACACACATTAGGATAGAGTGCAAGCTACTGTTTCTAGTTCATTCTGGAAATCTTCTGTTAAGTAATCTCACCTGCTAGCACAAGTACAAGCTTACACCTCTGATAATGTATCAGTCAACAGGTGCATACTTCTACTATGTGGTTTTCATAATCTTTCTATTTAACACAGACCCCAGGCTAGGAGAAGGCTCAGATATGAATGCACTTGGAATGTATCTGTCTGAGCTGATAAATACTTTTACCAGTTACCTCAGTTTTAGGATTTTTAATCTCCTACAAATTAAATACCTTTTTAGGACAGCAGGTGATAAGCACTACTAGCTGACACAGTTCCTTAAAATGATCTCTTAAGATATATTAGCAATTTAGTTTCAGAGCTTGCAACAGACTTTTTGTAAATATCTATAGATATACTTTAAAAAGTAAGTTCTGTTTTAGTATTACTGTTTTAGCACTGATTCTTATTGTTGGCTTCTGCAGCTTCTCTTAATCACTTTTCTGTTGTTCACTATCAAGAGCTGCTTTTTCTTATTATTTGCACTGACATAGTCAAGTAGAAGTAATAACGTTATGTAACATTGTTGGTCATTACAATACAGAAATACTAATGAGGTAACGTGTATCACCTGCATTTCACAGGTGTAGACAGTGATCTTGATGAGCCCTAGAAACAGTGGAAGCAACTCTTTCAAACCCAGATGCAGCTACCAGA
This sequence comes from Aquila spilogaster, assembly GCA_024606505.1. Classification (NCBI taxonomy): domain Eukaryota; kingdom Metazoa; phylum Chordata; class Aves; order Accipitriformes; family Accipitridae; genus Aquila; species Aquila spilogaster. The sequence goes on from JANHGO010006687.1 coordinate 6,195, forward strand.
GCTTAATGAGCAGAAAATAGCTCAGACCTGTGGGTTTTGCTCCACTCTCAGTCTATGTACATCTCATGCACATTTGATCAGCCTAGATTTTTTTTATCTGTAGCATTTGCTGGGGGTCAGTGACTTTCTGCTGTTATTTCTAGACCCCTTTCCACTTAATATAACAGAGTGAACAACATTATTGACTTAACTCTTTTACTGTTTCTGAATCAAAGCAGTTTATACAAACACAGAGGAAACAGGGGGTCCCCTATGAATACCAACAAATTGTGTCAAAGAACAAACATTCCAGAGCCTCATCAGCAGACAAGCAGACCAAGTATTCCGTAGTCTCAGGTGAAAGTTTCTGGGGTTTGGGTGGGTTACTGCTTGCAGGCCTATTCTGTGAAGTGCATGTTCAAGCCATCGAGAACATCATTCAAGTTGCTCTTAATTTCTGAAAAAGTTAAAAGCTCAGCTCTTCTGTACCCTTAACCTTTTCTGTAGCCTTTGAAGAACCTTTCATTGTAGCACTATCCCAGCAAGGAATAAGAAAGAACTAGGGGTAGGCTTTGTCTCCTGTTCTCTTCCCACTCTCTGGCCAGTCAGAACTCTAGGGACAGATCTAAAGCTTAGAATGCTGCTGCTGGCACATGGATCATAAGAAAAATGGCAAAAACCAAGATTCTCAGGCTTTAGAAGCAGGATCCATATGCTTTCCAGCAGTGTCCAACATTAAAAATCACTTCCATTCTTCTGACCTTTCTTGTCAAACACCTGTGATACTACTGAAACGTTTTAGAAGCATGAAAATGAGCTGTGCATAAAAAAACCCACAACTTTCCTACTGCAGGTTACCCATGTAGGAGAAAAAGCATCATCTTGACAATAATATTATTCCACGTGTAGTATCATGCATAGTGTTTAGACTGTACTTGAATTGGATCTAATTAGTAATTTCAGCAAAGAAAATTTACTACTGACACAGTAACCAAAGAGCAGAATATTGTTGCTGTATCTCCAGTTAACATACATGCAAAACCAACTTTGTGTTCAAATGGAAAGCAGGCTAAGGAACAATGGCAACACCTCAGACACCATAGATATATATTCTTCTTCTTTCAGCTACATGAAGTTTATTCCATTTTCTAATTTAAAAAAATATATTAGAAGGTCCCCCTTTTTTTTCTTTTAAGAATAAGTGGTTTTCTAGGACACTGAAATAGTATATCTCCTTCTACAATTCTGTTTGTCATCGCCTACATTTACAACAGAGCTCTTCCAACTCTGAAATTTAACCACAGATTTGCCAAATTCAGTAGGTGCTTTGTTTGACCAAGATTCATATTGACAAACACCACACAACTTGTGTTATATCCACCAACTGTACGATCAAAGAAATGTCATTCTGCTGAAAGCAGTTTACTTAGGCAAGATAGCCTTTATTTTATTTTAATAAGAGTTTGATGTTTTCACATCACACACAGAAGAACCAAAGACAAGTAGAATAGATATGTCAGATTTCAAGTGTGTGGCATTTCCCCCAGGAAATATTAGTCAACTTGGCACCTTCCTTTCCAGATGCCAGTGGTATTACCTTCTGGTAACTGAACATGATCAAACCTATTTACCCTCTGTTACAAAGCACACATTAGCAGGCATGAAGCCATGTTGTAGGTTTGTTTTTCGGTTGTTTTTGGTTTTTGTTGTTTGGGTTTTGTTTTTTTTTTTTTTTTTTTTTTAAAGTAACTGTCTGCCTCCAACCTTAGACAAGTTTTTCCTAAGCATCACTTTTTGAATCATTGTGCAAAAGACAGACATGCTCTGAGATCTCACAGGCCATGATTGTAATAGACCAGTCATGAAATAGAAGAGACACCAGCCTTGCCCACAAGATGCTTAGAGATCAAAATTGTCCTAACATCTTCAGAGGAAAAGAGGCATCTACAGATACCAAGATGACAATAAGTGCCACAAGAGGTAGAGGGTAGGGTGAAATTATACCTTATGGCCAGGCCTAGAAGTCCTAGTGAGGTTATCACTACAAAAATATGGTGATGGAATCTGAGCTATTGCAGATTTTAATATATCGTTTATTATATGAATAAGAGTGCACAAAAGAAAATAAGACCAAGGAATGTAATGGATCATGGTTGCACCCAGTTGCTTCAAGAACAAAACTTGAACAGAGATACAACAGGGATGTCTGAAAGAGCTTCCTGACCTCCTTTTACATATTGGTGCAATCAACTTATAGCATAGGGTGGGCAGAGACTAACCTGTGTGGAAGAGATGCAGAGTTCCATCAGAGTAGAACTGCGAACAAGCAGCAGAAGAGAGATGGCTGCTCGCTCTTTTTATAGCTGCTAGTTCCTCTTCATTATTTGTGTGTGTTTGTTTCTTATGGAGAAGTTTGTAATGCCATTGCTAAATGTTTCTTATTTTACAGTATTGGGTAGGAGAGGAGTTTCAATAATTTTCTAGTTATGATAAACTGAGGTGCTTGTGTTGTCTGGGACATACATGAAAAGTAACGAGTCATGCTTTTATGCAACTGATCGAAGGTAGTCTTAGTAGATGGAGAAGGATTAGCACACTTTTTGCTCAGAAAGAAAACAGATGCCAAGTCAACATAGGAGTAATAATGGAGTATTTCAGCTTTAAAGTAGACTTCGTTAGAGTAAAGACAAATAGATTCACTTACAGATTTTAAAGACCTGAGGAACAAATTTCCTTTACTGAACTTCTGCTGAGAGCTCTTATCTGTGTGTTCAGACTGTTCTGAAAAGCTTTCTGGTAAATAAGATTTATGAAATAGGTGAAGAGGTAGTGAAGTTGTTCCATGTTGACTGGAAACATGCCTTGCCTGAGAAGTCCTTGGGATGATCAATACTTTGTTACGAGTGTTCTCTTCCTAGCTACCTGGTTTTCATATCAGTGTTGCAGGATATAAACTGAAAAGGCTGAAAGTGAGAGGACAGCAAGTGAGATCCCCCAGACTTTGTCTAAAAGGAAGTTAGAAGATCAGCAAAAGAAAACAAATTTCAACTAAAGGAAAGCACTAACAAACATGCAAGTCCTTTTAGAGCTAACAGAAGTTAGTCCAATGCATAGCTCCTAGTTGCTCTACCGGTGATCTTTGCTCCAAACTCTGGCTAGAGATAGATCATTATTTCATCTGCTTGCTCAATAGATTACTAACTAATGACTTGCATTACAGGAAGCATTATTTGAGGCATTAACATATGAAAAAAATTCTTCAGCAGCAGTTTACATTAGATATTAAAGTTTGTCTATCAGGACATTTAAGTCCTATTCCTGAATTACAGGAGTATATAACCTTCATTAATGGACTATAAAGAAGGTATTAGGTATCTGCAAGAGCAAAAAGAACACAGGTCTAAGCAAGAGGAGTCTTGACGGACATATGCAGAAAGAACAGGAAAAAAGAAGCTAGCTTGTAACAACTTAGAAAATACAGAATTAAGTTCCAGAGCAGAATTTAGAGATAACAGATAAACAGGGGAGAATCAAGCAGAACCATGGCCGGAGAATTTGACCAAATGAAAAAACTCTTACAGCCAATTTGGTTTTATAGGGAGAAGAAACCACTAGTGATGCAGTCTTCTACTCTCACTTTCATACGTGGGAGAAGCTGTGAGGAAGTAAATCCCAAGTCTGAGAAGTTCCTCTACACTTAAGGTACATAGCGTCTTAGTTGTGGATCCTGTAAATCCTGTTCTCTTGAATAAAATGAAGCCTTTGTATTGGTTTCAATAATACAGTGCATAAAAGGTTAACACAAATATCTATCCACAAAACCTCCCAAAAAAACCTGCAGACACTTCAGCACATGACAAATTTAGACTTCAGTGAGATTTCTGAAAGATGCTCAATTCAGTAACTCTAGCCCTTGCAGAAGTAAATGAAACGCATTGAGAAGCAAAAATATAAGTATGCATCTTTTTCACTCATGACTTCATCTACTTTTTCTTATGACAATCATCCATGACAGCACATTCCAAGTAGAATCATTCAAGTTGTGTTCAAGTGTCCAGGAAGTCCTGTGTGGTTATGAAAGCTGCCACCAAATGAGGGCTTTTGTATCTAGCAGTCACAAACAATTCCCAGTCAGGCAGAAGCAGTCCATCATGGATACTAAATCAAGTCTTTAGAAACCATCTGACAGTAATATTTAATATGACAGAGTTGCTATCAAAATACAACTTTATTGATGAAATACTGATTAAAAGACCAACTAAACGTAGGACAAAGATGTTTCAGAAACTGCAGTGTGAACTAGGTATTAAACACACTTTTAAGGAGCTATACAAAAAGGGGACAGTTACGACAACCAATTTTCTCTGACAAGCTGCTCAGACATGGACTAGTTCATGTAGCAGGCTTAGGAGATCACCTACGCACTGATGCAATATCAACATTCTTTAGAGAGTCCCGTGTGAAGTATTGCAGAAATGGCTACAATCACTGTTCATGCTTACATTTGAAAAACAATAAATAAAAAGTTAACAACAAATTCCTCTCTATAATACAAAATGTATTTGTCCTCTACAAAATCACAGGAAGTTCTCCAAGAGGAAGGTTTCTCCCAGTGCAGCTAAGGATTCACAAAGACGTTCTTGGAAACAGCTGTCAAACATGCCACTTATTTCCTCTCTTAACTCCCTCAGCAGAGGCACTGTGGACTTACCATCTGCATTCAGAATTCTCCCAAAAAGTTTACCCCAGAAATCACTGTCAACAGTCCTAAAACAAATAGAGAGAGCAGTTTTCAGTGAAACAGTATGCATACATGACATGTCTGTCAAGATTTCCATTTATATTCAGCACTAAATGCCCTGGGAAAACCAAGTCTGAAATAATAATTTCACTCACATGACTAAATGTAAAGGGAAACTAGGAATGTATTGTTAAGTTTATATGTGTGGGCCCCTTTCTCTTTCTCCAACAGGCTTCTGGACAGTAACTAGACAGGCTGTATCACAGGTCTATCAAAACCACTATTTTTACAGCTACCTCTTCTGTACCTGACCACTATCACCATTCATATTGAGCCACAGCACTTTTAAATTAAAGGAGTTATCAAGAGCATTCTTTGAACCAACAAAGTTGGCAGATTCCATTGACGAATAAGGGGTAGAGGTAAATCTTATTCCCCCGTTTGCAAGTTAAGTTCACAGGTCAATATTAAAAGAAAGCTGCAAGAGAAATACAAAAAAAAAAAAAAGAGCAGTTTACAGCCAGTTTTACTTTCTTTTTTCCCTGCCTTCCAACTGCCAGAGTTCTCATATAGATAACATTTCAAAGACAATTAATAGCAATAAATCCCTTCTCTCATAGATATACCCACACAACATGAATAAAAAGGTTAAATGACTCATTAAAGTCTCAGAAAACTGGTATCGGAGCTAACCCTTTGTTCTTTAGTCTTGCACTGAAGTCTATAGACCGCACTGCTTCTGACTACTGAAGTGCTTTTCTCCCTCAAGCCAGGGGTTACACTGGCTTTTGAACAAATTATCTGCCTCTGCTTTATGTGAGTGACACCACAGCAGCCATAGTCTCAGAAGGAATCTGGCTGGTACTATATTACATTATTAACTCTTACATTTTCTAAAATAATGAAGTCATACAGAACCTAACAAAAAAAAAAAACAACACAAAAAAAAACCCCCAGCCAAACAAACAAAAAAACCCCATGCAAGACTTGAGGCCATTTCTTTCATGGACTTAGACAAGTAAGAGGCACAGCAGAGGAGGCTGCATGTTGGTAAGGATGTCTAAGGAGTTATGAGTGAAAAAGAGTCCTAAAGATTCAAACACAGCTTCTATATATTACCTCGCATAAGCCTGCACATATGAAGTTTCCAAAAATAGCATAGTGAAAACAGAAAAACTAAAAACACTCCTGGAAGTGAAAAAAAATCTCCAAATCCATTCTGTAATAATGGTAACACACTAAAACCCCCTCCACTCTAAAATAGGTTGTCAACCTTATAGTAATGCTCAAAGATTGAAGAAAAAAAACCAAAAACAGAACCAAAAACTTGATCAGAATTCTCATTCTACCTTTCCAGAAGTCTTTACTACAACATTGACTTTAGTGCTTTGCATTCGTTCTGTCAGCTTTTAAGTGGGCTCTGCTTTATTAGTGCCATTGGCTTTAGAACAATTTTGTGCTTTGCCTTGCAGTTCCCCACTGCTTTGATATTTTGTTGAACTGCTAGTAATATTAGTGGCTTTATTAGTAATTCTACTATCTTTACTACTTAAAAAATAATTAAGTCCTTTTTTAAAAGCTTTCCTGAGATAAGGTTGTCATGGTTGTTGCATTTAACACCAGTCAGCCTTCTAGTAAGAAGCTTTCGTTCTATTTGTCACTGCCTAAATTCTCACAATATTCTTTGATGAAAGATATCCTGTCAATACAACCCTCAAAAAAACCCCCAACAAACCCAAACCAACCCCCAAAGAAACAAAAAACCACTTTCCAAGTCACTTATAGAACTTTTAGCAGAAAGGACAGAAGTAACATGATCTTTACAAGAGAAAAGTAGAATCACTAAAAGCAGTAGGAAAAAGAATCCTGTGTCTTCATGGGTGTTGGAAGTGTCACTGCCATGCGTAGCTGTATGCAAAGGATAAAGGACAAGATTAATATCCATCAGCTGACTCTTCTCACAGAGAAGTGCTTAATTGTGCAGCCCCTTCTGGTGGATGAAGATTCCCCGCAGCAGTAAACTTGCTTGTCAGAGATCACTTGAGAATTTATTGAAAGCTTCAAATTGACTGGAGGAAGTGTCATCAAATAAGAGGCAGACACACTAAAAGATCTACATGTGAATGGAAAAAAAGATCCAGTGCAGATTCCTTAATCCTGCATAATGAAATGCCTTATTTACACTGTTGATATAAGACTTCAGTATAACACGTAACTTAAGCACCTATACAAACACTTCTTGGACTTGATATTGAAAAATAAGTATAGAAGATGAGTAAGTCTTCTATCACACTTTCAGAAGCAAAGCAGAAGACAGGATGGAAAACGGAAATTCCTTATTTAGACTCCCAACTCCAAAGCAGTTATAAACTGATGTACCCAAGCAAGTGATGAGCCATTACAGCCTGGTTACAGCTACACAGAACTCATGCCCAGGGTTTACCTTTTTCTTCCTTAGTCTCCTCTAGCCCTTCACAGGTCTCACGCCCCTTCTACCCAAGTCTCCCTCCAAGTTCTACCTCTACCCAGAATCCTACTTCTTTCGATCCAGTGTCCCCAGCTTTGACTGAAATTCCTTTCCAATTGACTCCTCTCCTCCAAACTCCTTATAACAGCCAGCCCTATTCTTCCAAACCCAAGACTTTCTATACCTGCTACTCAGCTCCTCCTGCTCCAGTTATCCAGACAGTTATTGCTATTTTTCTCATACCCACATCCTGATCAGGTCCCCAACACACTGTTCCTACCTTCTCAACTCAGGCCTTCTGTGGCTTCACCTGCAGTATCTCAATTTAATCTCTTGTAGAATTAAAAAATTAAATAAATAAATACTAAAAATTTAATTTAAAAAAAGGCAATTCTTATCAGAAATCTGTCTTTCTATCCCAACAGAATATTGTTAAAAACAGATCATGTTCCTGTAGAAATTAATATACAGGAGTCCTATTTTTCAGAGGTCAGAGTTACTTAGCTACAAGATATGTAATGTTAGAATATCTGTCAGTAGAGAGCAAAAGCCAGTCTCCATCAATGATTTAGTTGCCTTTTTTTTTTGTGCCTTTTTTTTTTTATAGCATTTCTGAAACAAAGGCAGTATAACATACATATTTACTGCCAGCCTATACATCATTGATATTCATCTCTTCAGAGATGAATCACCCTTGGTGATTTTGTTCTTCACAGTCTAGTCCTGCAAGTTGATCCTCTAAAGAAAAAACAAAAGCTACAGGGTACAGTATGGCATGCATGGTGAGTACTCAGCAGAAGCCTGCTATAGCCTTTTAACTACTGGTATCAGTAGTAGAAAAACAGATATATGCCCAGTAAAGGAAAAATTGTTTTTCCCCTGTACACAGCTTAAGAAGATGAGATTTTTTTTTTTGAAGGTTGAATACAAACTAGGAGGTATAAGTAATGCAGGTTGCTAGGGAACTGGACAACTCCCAGATTGGTAGTAGGTTTTCTTAAAGCAATGGTTATAGAAGTATATACACACAGTAAGTGTGGCTAATATACCATGATCTTGAATGCAGATATCTGTCAAGTAATTTCTGTCATGAGCAGAGAGTCCTGGAAAATCCTTAAGAAATGCTAAGGCAGAAAATTCTGCAGGATGCAACTAACAAAATGAACAAGTGTTTAGTCTAAGAACAAACAAAGGGTAGATGAAGGCAGAGTAGTCTTGCAGCCAAAATATGCAGCTAAAAGAGAGCAGCAGAAATTAATACCTGAGGACAAACAGCAGCTTCCAAAAAGAAGCTGCTTGCACATGCATCTTAAATTATAATTTTAAATTATTTTCCTTCTTGTGCATGTATAGTGTTTCTGCAGCTGTTACAGACAGAACCCTGGCATTAGTGTCTTAGTAGCCCTTCACTATAGCCTAGAATGAAAAAAGTAGAAAAACAAAATAATCTCCATTTCTAAAGCAACATGCTCATGTAATTTTTTTTCCTCACCACCCATCCACTTATAAACTTTTCCAAGCCTGGTCTATCAAGTGAAAAGAGAGACTAAAGGAGTCTGGTCTGAAAAGATAGAAAAAGCAAAATCATCTTAACTGGACTGTTACGCTCATATTCAGTTTAAAATTGTCTCCTACACAGCACTAAGGCTACTGTACAATGAACAAGTCTAGCAGCTTCAAAATTTAAGTCCTTACAGAACTAATGCTTTTGGCAACAACAGCACAAAGTTCTGTGTTCTAAGCTTTGAAGATGGTACCATTGTAAAGAAAGCGAAGGAAGTTAGAAGTCTGTTCTTTCCCAGCAGCCTCCTCTGCAAAAGGACTTACTTTGATACATTTTGGCTGATTTTCCAGATGGAATTCTCTTGATAGACCTGGACATGAACCCCAAACAGCATCAAATGGACTATATCTGCAATGCCAACCAGGTCTACCTGCAACAAAAACAAACATCAGAAAGCTCAACTTCCGTCAATTTCTGCAATCCACTACAGATTTCTGCTGGTGGTGCTTCTACACATTTAAGTCTGAACCAGTCTTTGCATCAGAATCTTCAAGACCTGCTAAGCAAGAAAACTTCAAAAAGTAAAATTCTGGTCTTATTGTAGGTTCCTAAATAAATATAGTAGTCACAGGCACCCAACAGCGCTGTTAGTCCCTTCACTTAATGCCAAAGATTTAATCAGGTGAAAAATTCTCTTTATTCAGTATTTATTGATCAGAGCTTTCCACAGCATTTGCAAAATATAACTTAAGAATATAGAGATTTTGGTAAAGGAAACACAGAAACTAACATGTCTTGCTACATAGAGACTCACCTGATAAGGAAGAGAACTTTTCACCAGAAGCTGTTGTCCATGAGGGGTCTGAGATATGGGAAAGCTGTTGGGCAAACTTACTCGAGGCTGTAATCTCAAATCTAGACTGTGAGAGAAATCCACTATCTTCAGAGCTCTTGTCATCTCATCGTTAGCAAATGGATCACAGATCCTGAGCAGAGGAAGCAAATGAAGCATAAAACAATCCAACACACTTTTTTTTTTTTTAATGAAATTTAACAGTGCAGTGAAGGTAAGTCTTAGCTATGTCAATGCTCCCCTCTGATGGTTAGCTTAAGAACTACTGCTGAAAGGACTACCCCTGGATGGGGAACCAGCTGGCAGCCTGAAGCTTAGAGATGATACTGGTATCTCCTGAGTAAGCAATGGGAAACACTAAAGGATTAAGGATGACGCTGTTTTGATATCTCTCACAGTTATCTGAAACACGGTGGAACAGCAGAATAGTGCAATGTTTAGCACTTCTCCCTCTCCTTCAAGATCTCGGAATACTTTATACAAGAAAGAATTAAGCTTCATAATACTTTAATAAACCTTTCCTAGTCTATACACTAGGGAGGACAAATAGAAAGGGCAGTGAGAAGTATCTGTATAGATGACAGTGTACTGCCAACCAACAATATAAACAGATCACATATCCAAGCCCATCAAGCCACTATTAGATCAGTGACTTCCAAAATAGGAAGCATGCACCCTAAGGGATGTGCAAGACAATCCATTGGGGTGTGTGAAGAAAACATTAGAACTTCAGTAGTACATGTATGTAATTTATAAATAAATAAATTATATAAATAAGTTATAAAGAAATTATAAATAATGTCTATTGGGGGTGCGCGTGTTAGATGACTGTAGGTTCAAAATAAAGTTAATAGCTATTTTTAACATACCAGTGAAGACTAAGAACAGCCTCAGTGAATTTCTTCTGATCGCATTATATCTAAATCATTAGACATTCCAAAGTTACTATCTTCCCACACTTACTTCACAGATCACATTCCAAGGGATATGTGACTTTGTTAACATAATATGGGAAAGAGCTTAAAGAAGAAAATTCTGTGCATCAAGTTACAAGCTGGACTGTAGTGGAGGCTAAGCAATCTGTTGAAGAGAGTGTCTAGATATTCCAGTCCCACCTGCCCTTTGCCTTCTAACTTCCTGTTTTTCAGATACATAAAACCAGAAGGCAAGTTATTTACCAATATCCAATTAGCTGTCCAGTACAGTACATTGTTAAAGTACAAACTTGAGAACACAGCAATAGCAAAAACATTTTGTTTAGTATAAGTTTTACAACAGCATTGTATACTATCTCTATAGAAATAAACAAAAGGTTTATTCCTAAACAAAGTGTTTTCACTATTTGCAGAATACACTGTAGCCTAAAAAAACTGGACTGCAATACCAATACCCCACCCAAAGAGGAGAAATTACAAAAGCACAAGAGCTGTAGCTGTAACTGAGTATTTTATATCCTCCCATGTTCATATAAAGAGACGAACCTGTCTCCCAGAAAGAACACCTCTGGATTCAGATCTCCATGGACAATCTCTGCTTTGTGGAGCTTCTCTACCACACCCAGAAGATTATAAACAACCAGTAGGATAACTTCCTCCGTCATGGACTTACAGCCACGAATAACATCCTGAAAACAGGGAATAAACATGCATATATATGTCATTCTATGTTAGATTAAGTGAAATATTTATAGCTCACCTTTTTTTCCCTACTCATCTGTACAGAGATAACAGTCCTACCCTAAATTCAGTATAATCAGATTTTGCCCATGATCAGTGCAGCCAGAATTAAAAGAACCATGAGCTCCTAGGAGACCCTATTATTCAGAAGTGGACAAAAGATCAGGAGGAGGAAATTGGAACTGAAGACTGAAATCACTATTTAATTTGTATCCTATTTATATGCAACAATTCAAAACGCACTTACAAGACTTTATTTAAAATGTAAATCCTTCAGCAAGACACTAAATGCTATGACCTTGCTACAGCAGACTGGAAGACTGGAACTCATTGAAAGATGCCAAGTTAAACAAGAGTTTTAGATGCAACCCTTATTGTGGAATAACATGTGGTTCTTGGCTCAGGTCATTTATCACTCGTGAATAAAGAAAATGTGAAAAATTGGTTCAAGTTTGTCTCTGAGAAGCACATGATCTATGAATGAGAAACCAGCTCTAACTAAGGCTATAATAGACAGTCCTAATTTGTATATAGATAAAACAAAAACCAGAGGATCTAGATTGCAGGATTAAACATGTGAAGCTATCTTCAGGAATGAGCATAATGACAAACAAAACTCACTAAAGGTACTCTATGCAAGAGTTCATGTCTTCTACAATTGTACTTTGTTTATCTGCACTGACCCCAAGCGTGAAGCGATTTATATCCCTGTGCAAAATAGCACAGCCATCTTGATACAAGTAACAGCTGCAATTCTCACTGAAGCTTTGGTCAAAGTCAGTATTCAAACGCTCCTGTAACTGAAGTGTGATATAAAAATCCCAAGGCACAGGCTGATAATACACCTACAAGAAGGTACATAAGAGGAACGTTTAGTTTTGGAATAAAGCAAAAATTGCTTATCTTCGTATTCTTCTTATCCTCTTTTTTTTCCTCCCCGCTTTACGAAGAAAGACATTTTCCACAGTCAGAAACTTTTACTCTATATCAACAATTAGAAAGACGACTTGAAGTAGCAAACTTCATGCACAGAATTCAGAAATTAAGACCAAACTTACTACATTTTATTTTATATTGGCTGAGGAGATTTTAACATTTCACACTTTTGTATAGTAACCATCGTATGCGTTACCTTTATTGCAAATCCCTTTGCATCCAACTGGGGAAAGTTGGCTGGAATGGCAAAAACCATCTTGTATTCTTCATTGCTCCAATATTCCCATTTGATACAGTAAGTCTCATTTCCTGTTATGAAAGTTTACATTTATGAGCTGTCACAGCAAATATATGTACCGAGGCTGTGCAAGTTACTCCCCATCGACATGACATAAAACTAGTGAGGGTGAATATGAAGCATATTTCAAACCAATTAGCACATAAATAGATCCTTTGCACCGTAGAGTGTCTGGCATACCTACCTAGCTCAATGTCTTTCTCAAACTCCATGACAGGCAGAACACCAGTCTCCAAATGAAAATCTGGAGCAGCAGTCAATGATTCTGGCATAGGATCTAAAAGCTTTTTACGCTGTTCAGCGCTCCACAAGAACTGTGTTACATCATCAGCTAGGAAGACAAGTAATAGAAACAGATGAGCTGAAACTAGGTGTTGAGTCTCTGTGACTTGATTATATCTGTCAAGGAAAAGTAACCTGGATATTGGAAGCTTTCTATCTGCATACTAATTTACTGCATCACCTTTCAGCAAGTCAATTAATCTCTTTCCAATAGTTTCTTGTTCTGTGAAGTGAACATAAACACTCACCTTTTAAACTACCTTACAGACTATCTCATCATGAATTCTCAATGATTCTGTGGTAGCGTCATGTAAAATGTATCTTTCAGAAGAGACAAAGCTATGAATTTGATTGGGTCCATCTGCTCAGCCACAGCAGAATTCAAACTCATTTTGCAAATTAATACTCCTTTTTTATTTAAACCTACGTCCAGAGTAAGTGATCAATTTGTGATTTTTAAATGAAGGGGTTTATTGACATTCACTCCTTTGAATACAACAGGAGTTTTATTTAAGAAAAGGAAAACAAAGTTGGACTCCAACTCTGCTGCTCATTGCAATATTAAGAATTTATGGCTTTTACCTCCTGGAAGACACATAAGATAATTACATGTAGGTCTGGGTTTATTTTCCTGCATAATAGGACAAAGAAGAAAAAAAATCATTCAACAGAGGAATTCATCTGTACAAAACCAAGGTAGCTTGAAAAGTGTTGATCTCAAATGATCAGGCAGAGTAAAACACAACAGAACTAGATAGCTTCTACTGACTTCCCTTCCCAAAGACTATGACTAGTAACAGGTGACACCATTTTAAGCTTTCACAGTAGAGGTAAGAATCAGAGTATCATTACCTACTGTTATACTCATATTTATTTGAAAATCATTGCAGTAAGATATTGCTCAGGAAGTAATTCTGTGAAAGTAGATCCAGGAAATATGGTAGGTTGAAGGCTAAATAGGTGTTCCAATATTTTACCATCACAAACCTATGTAATTTACCGGCATATTTTACAGGAATAAACTGACAGACATCTGAAGTAATTTTTCTGCTCTACACAGCATTAAGGAGTCCTCAGTAGAATTACTACATCCAGGTTGAGAACTGCAGTTCAAGGGAGATGTGCAGAAAGCAATAAAAAAAAAAAGGCAACGGGAATGATCAAAAGTTTAAGAAAGTATCATTAAAACAACTGAACAAATGCCGCCTTTTTCTGAAAAGAATCCATAGAGATTCTTCACCTTGCTCTAAAGATTAGTGCGTATGATAAAAAACGAGTGTAAGATCTATCCAAAATATTTCAGCTATTCCAGTGACGACACTCTTCTCCTAATTGTATTTTCATTCCAGGTCCCGAGCATGCTTCATCATAAAATAGTCTGCAGACACACAATAACATACTCTTCTCTAGAGTAGGTACACTGGGAATTTTAAGATACCCAATTCTAATTAAAATATCATAAACCAAAATCAAAGGAGTTAAAGCAGGTTAAACACCTTGAAAACCATCATTCAACACAAACCTAATTCTACGGGCCAGATTTTGAAGGCTTTTTGTGACCATTCCTGTTCTAACTGTAATATAAAGATTTATAACAGAAAGAAACAAAGATCTTTGGCTAGAAGGGGGGGGGGGGAGGGATTAACTATTTAAGTACCAGTATTGTTTTCCTTCAATAGGAAAACAAAACATACTGTGAAACAGTACAATAGTTTACAGCAAAGTTAAGAGTGCAAATTTAAAACCAAAATTATGCCACTTTCACTAGATTTCAAATTCATATTCACCTTTTTCAACACAGCACTTATACTGTGTGTTCTGCTGATGGGCTGATTACAGAGAGGAAAAAAAAAAAAGACTAACAAAACAAAGCTGTCTTAGAAGTTCTCACTACCATCCAGTCCAAATTTTTCATTTCAGAATTTGGCCTCATTACTCATACACACTCCCTGCTTTAATACCTTAAATAACTCCTCCGTCACCTTAATATTTACATCTTCTGAATTCTGACAAGCATGCTACACTGTATACCTTACTACCACTTCTGACAAGCGAGACACAAGTTTAGTCACAAGTCAAAGTAATGGGAAATACACACACACACAAAAAAAAAAAAGAGT
>JANHGO010006688.1:0-21049 GCA_024606505.1 Aquila spilogaster
AATTTGTGTTAAAAAAGTAGAAGTTAACCATTTGTGTATTGAGTAACAAAAGGTTTAAATTACATTTATTTTCCATTGTACACTCACTATTTACTATTTGGACTATTTACAAAGGTTCAAATGCTGTGTAAGAGAATGAGCTATACCCAGAATGAACTTCTCACATGAGGTAATGCTTTACCTCAGTCTCTGCTTTGACTGTCTGGAGAGGACAGCTGGGTTTAGACCCTCGAAGAAATTCAGAATTAAGGTGTTCATAGGAATTAGATCGTGTTCCTGTAAAAGAAAGCCATGTACACACATACATACATAGAATAATCCTATGGTAGAAACATTAAGACCTACAGTGGATTTAGGTTTCATCTTCTTGACTGAAGAAGAGGAGAAAACAACAAAGCAGAGGGGAGTTGTCAGCTGTACCTCATTTATTCCAGGTGCCTTTCACCAAGAAGCCAGCTGTTCATTACAAAAAGCTAGAGCAACTGATGTTAAAACAGTACAACTCAGGTATTAAAGAGTTAACTTGAATACGGGGCTTTCAGCATACCTTCTGAGTGAGACAAAGGAATATTATTCCTCCACCAGCATATCAACCTACCTGTCTCCAAGGCTCAAAAGCACCGCAACCAGCTCCTGCTGGGCACAACACCTCAACACATGGCTTGCTAATGAACACTGCTTCACCTTAAAGGATGCCCATGGAGTAAGTCTCATTTTCCTTTAAGCATTTTCATATAACAGACTGCGTGAACGTGACATCAGATGCTTGTCACTGGAGGTTAGCAGGCTCTGGATCCTGCCGTGTAATTGCAATATGAACAAAATGTGCACCAAAATGCTGAAAGGAAAAAAGGGATGAGGGAGGGAACTACAACACTCTTCGCATACATCTTCTGCCAGTTAATTAGTTGACCAAGTAATAAAAGTATAGCAAATGGGTTTGGTAGTTGCAAGACGAAGTTACTGTCCTTGCTCTAGTCCTACATTACATGAAGGCTGCACAGGACAAGGCAACTTTTTGGATGACAGACAAACAGCGCTTAGTGTTGGTATCCTTTGCCCTCAACAGGCTCAACATGGGTTAGCGCGCTTCACTGTAGTCACGCATCTCTGCCTTCAGCACTCTCATCTCCCCAAACAGCGCGGTCTTCAGTTCTTAGCAGTTCATTCGTGGCTACCCAATAGGAGTTTAGTATAAGACTAGTTGCTCAAGCTTTTCTCTAAGCAAGTACTCTTGCAGAACTACTGACAAGTCTTAAATAAGCTGAACACCACTTCGATGCGTATTTTATTTTAGCAGATATGGAAATTTATATACTCAAGTTTCATTTTTTAAAAAATGGCCTACTAAGGCATCTTAAAAAAATCCATATATGGCTTTGGTTTGCTGAAATACTATTTTACATTGTTAAAAAGGAAAAATGCATTCAAATGAACTTGACATTATGACACATTCACATATTTCACTTAGAACTGACAGTTATACGGGTGCCTGCATGTAATCAAAGATGTCTCCCCTCGCGATGACATGAATAAAAAGGTAATCCAAACGTTTATCTCACAGTAGAGGGCAACCCAGAAGTCTGTGCAGAAGTGACATACAGGGAATTGTTATCTGGGAGAGGGGGAACCACAGAGTTTCCATTCGTGGGTGAACAGCTCAGTTTCAGTTTTTCCAAGTACTCTGCATGAACAGGCTTGTGACACTGAAGGACCTTGATTGCATCTTCTACTTTAAACCATTCTCTTTTCCTTCCTGAAGGAGTACAATCCACAAGGAAAAAAAAGTTAGAGATGTTTATAACAGCACCATCGGTTGCTATCTGATCAATTACATCTCAGCTACTTTAGGAAGTTGTCAGATAGAAGACACAGTAAGAAGACATGAAGAGAATGGATGAGTACAAGAGACTCACCTAAGCCTGTTGAAACAGTTCACAATAAAGCAGATAGTGGGCATGAGCTCACGTGGCTGTTCATCTAGGCCTTACAGGAAGGGGTTATTATTTAAGTGACTTAACACCGCTCTCCTACACTGTTACCCCAACAGTGCTCTGAAGAGCAGTGGGTCAGCAGCAGCCCATGCTGGATGGTCTCTGCACACTGCAGCTCTGTGCTGAGCAGGAATGGAGCAGTGCTGCCCTCACAGTCCCTGTACACTCTGAGGCTGAGGAGTAACAAAACCACTCCCCGTATCAATCCTTTGAAGCAACGGACACTCGGTGTTGCTCTACAGGGATGCTGGCATGCAATATATTCACTCCACCTAAACAAATTCAGCAGTTTTGAAGATGTCCTTACAGCTGCGTGCCACTCAGTGACATAGTAATGGTGAGAATTTATGGATGTTAACGTTGCTTAAAGCAGCATCTCCTGAAAAAATGCAAAGCATCGATCAAGGCAGGATGTGATTCTTGATAACAATTAATAGGATTTCAGCTGGACAAACACAGCGTATCTTTCAAGCACTGAGTAGCAGATGAACAAAAAGGAGGAGGTGTCTTCATAAGGTCAGCACCAGCACTACCCATAGGCTTAAGGTGGAAACGCACACTGGTGATCACTTTTTTTGCAGGTGAATTGGGGAAAAAAGCATATCAAAGCTTTCCACATAAATCATTTTTAAAAGATATCATAGAGCAAAACATCCTACATTTTAAAGAAAAAAACTACTGGTATAAAATTCAGCCTAAATGGTAAGAGCTGTACCAGTAATAACAACACAGTTGATTCCACCTTAGTATTCAGAATGCCTAACTAAAATAACGTATGAGTAACACAATATGTTGGAAGCAGCTCTAGTTACATGTATGCAGAAGCTTGGAAGAACAGCATCATCATTTCTAATAATTTCACTTCATAGAAAAGAATCAATTTTTTCACCAGAATAACGAGAACCGAAAGTAAAATTTGCTAACTACAACATTTTAAGCGTGGCATATGAGGAGAGAGAATGCATTTACCTATATTAACAGAATCCTCCCAGTCTTCCAGTATTTCTGTGACAGTAAGAACATAAACGTACGTCCTATGCTTCCGATCCTGGTTCTGCTTGAATGTTAGAAGCAGAGGTTTTAATTCACAGCAAAAGAGTTGTAAACATCACACACATTCCACAACTGTAGCAACATTAGAAGTTACCTGCCCTAGAGAATATTTGCCAGCAAAACTAGCTCTTATTCTCTCTGACTAACCATCCGTACTCATGTATGGGAACCTGCTATTTGAAAGCTTTGTTTTACTGGACTCAAAAGATACACAGGTTTGAAGACGGTCAGTGTGCACAGTTTCACTTCTACTTCCAGACACTCTTTCCAGAAAGGTTTTAAGTCTTTCCTTACTCAAACCTGCACATGTCACGCGGCAGTTAAAGAACAACATCTGTCTCATGCATCTTCCAGCAGCAATTAAAGCTGCACTGCAAAATTACATACAAGTACAACTGAAGTCTGACTCCGCCACATGGAAGTCACTTTCAACAGTTTATCAACTCACAAGAAAACAGCACCAACAAAAAACAAACAGTGGAACCAAACCCAACCTACAAAAGCCGTCTTTGCAGAGTGAAAGAAATAGCTCACCTCAAATATCCCGAGCAGTCTGCCGAGCTTTCCCTTTACGCCAGCCTACAAAACAGACAGGAGAAGGAGTATTAACACGTGCTTGATAATTTCAGAAACCAAAACACTGTAGCAACAGCCTTCCGCAGCAGTGTCAGTGAATTACTTTTTCGTATTAGGATTATTTAAGCAATTATTTAACATGGGTTTTAATTACAGTGCTGCATTGCTTCTGGAGTTTCTAGCTTTAGAGTGAGCATAAAAACTTGTTCTAATATGTAGATCAAAGAGTTCCTACGTCTCTCAAACATTTCCATCCCGACCAAAGCCCATATTTACCATGTACTTTCTGAATACTATTTTATTAAAAATACAACCAATGCTAAAAGCATTAACCATGGAAGTCAACAGGCTGAGAGAAAAGTTCAAGTACATGAGTCGATATAGACAGAACCATTAAAACTCCATTGCTATTTCTTACAGGAACTGAAGTCCAAGTCCTAACAATACAGTAACAAACTGAACTACAGGTAACCAGGTGGCTTTTAGAGCATAATCAATTAACATGTGCTAGTTTTCATAGGAAAGCATGGCTTGGAGCATGTAACCTTACAACCAAATGTATATTTCCCAAACTCCACAGCATTACTAACTTTTACATTTAGTATTGTTCCAAGATTTTAAATAAGCCCTATGTGAATGCACCTGTCAGTTTTTTTTTGTATAGTTAAGGTGGCTGTTATATCCCTGTGAGGCTCCAGGGGTGGTTTCCACAAAAGTAATATACAGTGCTTCCTCCAAGAGCAGTTATTTATGAGCATCCACTTATCCCAAATAAATCTGAGTGCGTTCCACTGAGACATGAACACGTGTGTAGCCTCCTGGTAGATAAAGCCATATTTAGATTTTGGCTCCTTGTATAACTGATATTTAGAGCCGGGGTTCTTAGTGCCAAGATGACATTTTGTAGCCTTCAGTCTTGGTTTCCAGCTTTAACCAAAGTTACCAATGCCTTTATGTAAAAGGGCCATATGGATCTTATTTACATTCTGATGTGCAGCTCTGACAGACTACTGGGCAGGCTTCAGCAGTAAGCCTCATCAGCATCTCACAAGTGAACGCTCCGTGTCCTTCCTTTTTAAAGGAAGCAGATGGCTAATGTTATTTATTAGGCAGTTTTGATTAAAGAAGTCTGCTCTCAGCCTCTGCATCTCAGTCTTTTGCTTATCCAGAGCAAGAACAAGAACTGAAGTTAAAGCAGAGTTGTATACAGCATTACAGCTTTCTTCACATGCTTTTCAATTTCCCCCCATTTCTTAGTACCCCAGATTCAGTGTGAATTTGTCACCAGTTTCACTATGGCCACATGGAATTTGCTCGATTCTAACAGCTTCTCTGTTCTGCCTCCACTCAAATCAGTGGTTTAAACAGATTGAATAGAGTAATACTGAATTAAACAATGAAAGCTTTTGTGCAACCAGATGTCACCAGATGTAAATTCTCTTGCCGATTCCTAGTCGCTCTCTAGGCAAAGACACGTGCTTCCAAAATGGGACATCATTCCTGCAGACAGGAGCATCTTTCAAAACTGTCATATCCAGAAGTACAGAAAGCAGTGGCTGGAGTCTCATGTTTTTTCTCTGAAACTAAGCTACTCTCACCTCAACTGAATAATATCCATCATTTAAGAAGTGCCATTAAATTGAAGACCACTAGAAAACTCAGGTGCTACTGCTAACCACGCTTTCTCCAGGTTCTTACCTTAACATGGTACCTTCGAAATTTGTCAGAATTGAGTCCTACAGGACCGAGAAAAGATAAAGCTTTTTCCTGGAAAGTCAAATAAAGTTCTCACACTCCCAATTATGAGCTCATAGCCCAATGCAGTGATAAGTTTTGGGGCTTGAACAATTTTGTCTTTCTTTTTTAGCCATTGTGAGCCCATAGCAGTTAAAACACAGCTGTTTAATAGTTATACAAAATCCAACAGCTGAGTGAGACAACTTCAAGAGAAAACATGAAAAAACTGCATTTCTTTAGGCAAACAAGCTGTTGTCAGTCTGTGAGCACTATACAGGTAACTTCTTACATCTGAACATCAGATATACTGTAATGCTAGTCTAAATGGAATCACTGCTGCTTCATCCCATAACCCTCCTGGCCTGGAGGACTCACTGCTGGCAGATCCCAGTGCAGCGCCGCAGCAGAGGTGCCTCGTGTTTCCTGTAGATGGAGCAAGAGCCCTGCTGGAACTTTCAGGCTAACAGTCTACTAGCATAAAAAGTTGCTTAAAATCTGCAAGATTTAAGAGTCATTTCAACTGTGGGATGTGTTGGACAGTACTTCAATGGCTGCTGTCATGAAAACACAGTGCAAGGCTATTCCTGCTCTTTCTTGCATACTTTTAAGACTCAGAAGGGTTTCACTGTACAATCTCATCTAAGAGGGTTTTTTATTTTTTTTAATAAATCAACATAGTTCAAGTCTCTACTTTTTCAAGTATTAGCTACTTGCTGAAGCAGATCCTTTTATTTCTTGTGAGAGGTCTTAGATAACATTACTGGCACTTCTATTGTTGCAGCAGATTAACCAGAATCAACGTCCTCTTCCCAGAAAGCTGTATTTCCACAGGTCAGGGAGGAATTGCACATATTTTAGCTGACATTTCAATATTCTAAGCAGAAACAGAGTAAGAGTCTTAATTTTTTTTTGTGAGATGGAAGAAAAGGCAGTGGGAGGGTACTCCTTCCTTTTGAGAGGCCAGATGATCATCTCACCCTCTTTATGTGTCATATTTCCCTTTGAACACCGCATGTGCAAGCCATTCCCATTTCCACTTTTCATGCCACCTGATTTAAGACTAAGCTCCAACTTCAGTAACAAAGCAGCTCTGCATTTCTAAGCAAGGTGTAGTACCCTTATGTGATTGCTTTGCACTGTGACTTCATTTTGATATCCTAGTTTCAAGTTTGTAAGAGTTTGTATCTAAAGAAACTGACAAGTTACCTTAACTACTGTAACCCTCAAAATGACAGTTCTTCAATTTATACTAAGTAACCACAATAGTGGATTAGAACAAAAGAATAAGTTAATTCATACTAAACTTCATTTACTGGAAGAAAAACCCCCCAACACTAACATGAACAGAGCTCAAAGACAAAAAACAACAGGAGTGACTCAGAGTCTGACTATGGAAGAACTGCAGTGCATGTAGCTTTGATTGCATTTGTCCTTTGCTTGGGTTTTAAAAACAAAGATTTTTAAATACACCACTTTCTGTGGGAAACCAAGGGATATTTAGGGCCAGTGGGCTAACACGCTGTGAGCTACCAGCACTCCTACCACTAGGAGTGACCCTTACAACACCCACTATCAATGTCTTTTTTTTTAATAGATTAATGGATGCTGACGGTTAGTTTGTGCATGACCCTATACCAAAGAAACATGGTTCAAAGGAGTGCCACAGTGTGCTTGCTTTGAAGTTTATTCATTCACAAAACTCTTAACAGTTCACTGTACTGTAACCAGCTTGCCAGGTGACATTGACCTTAGTGTAAAAATAGAAAGGACATCCATCTCTAAAACAGTTAGCGTGAGTTTCCATGGCTCAAGTGAAAACCCTGAAAAATCACCGCAGCGTTCATTAAGAATGGTGCTTTTCCTTGCAGTCTTACAGCAGCACACAAGACTCAGCCCGTAGCTTAATTCTGTTTTTATTTGGGTCATGTGCTTTTAACATTCATTATCAAATGGCCTTCCAGTACCTGAATGGAGCCTACAGGAAAGCTGGAAAGAGAATTTTTATAAGGGCAGGTAGAGACAGGACGAGGGGAAATGGCTTTAAACTGGAAGAGGGTAGATTTAGACTAGATATAAGGAAGAAATTCTTTACTGTGAGGGTGGTGAGACAATGAGCAAGCACCACTCAGGAGATTTAGATCTGTTGGGTTCTTTCCCTTCAGAATCAGTTCCTCTTGTGGTGTATGAACACTGACGATATTGCCATTTTTTCAGTCACTTATAACACACAGCTTTTCTATCACGAAGGCTCCTGCTGAGCATTCTGACTGCAGCAGTATTTCAGATGAGGAAACGTATCAAGTTTTATCAGGCAGAATAATTTTTTTTAAAAAATTCACACCTGAATCTGTAGGTTGCAGATGTGCTCAGCATTCTACACACAGTATCCTGTTTTTTGCTATGGATTTGCCTAGAAGATCACAACTTCATTTTTTACATGGCTCTCTATCCACTGTACTTTTTCTGCTAGGACAACAACGCACAGTGAAGAACCTACAAAACGATCATTTAAGAGTGATACAATTCCTGACCAGGACCACCACCACAGAATCATAAGGTTGGAAAAGACCTCTATGATCACCCAGCCCAGCCATCAGTCCATCCCCACCGTGCCCACTGACCATGTCCCTCATCAGTGCCACCTCCACACAGTTCTGGAGCACCTCTAGGGATGGTGACTCCACTGCCTCCCTAGGCAGCCTGTGCCAGTGCCCAAACACTCTTTCTGAGAAGAAATTTTTCCTAATACCCAACGTGAACCTCTCCTGGTGCAACTTGAGGCCATTCCCTCTTGTCCTGTCAGCTACATCGGAGAAGAGGCTGACCCTCACTTCACCACAACCTCCTTTCAGGTTGTTGTAAAGAGCAATGTATGGGAAAGCCTCGCTTTGCCCTGACAAAGAAGTAGGGGCAAGGGCAAAACTCTGCTATGAAAGAACCACTTCACAGAACAGAGCTGTCATTCTCATTTTTCACTATTTGCTCTCTTTTTTTTCCTGCTGATCTGAAAGCAATTCCAGAAGCACACACAAAAAAATCAGCAGTAGCCAAATTTTCCGTCTGTATGAAGCAGCCACAAAGTTTTCCACGTCTGGGCAGTGTGTGCAGCCTGACTGGGCCATATTCCACACCTACTCCTTTGCTATCCCAGCCTCCCTCTCCCAAACTTCACACCTCTTTCAAGGCAGCACTGAAGAAATTTGTGAGCAAGGCCATGACCTGAAGTACTCCTCAGAATATTCTCAGAGCAGAAGCACACATAGCAGAAAACTAAGAATCAGCCTCTATGTCACAATTCACTGCTACACTACTTTGCTATGGCATTAACCTGACAGCACTCTGTCTAGTACTGTCTGCAAACAGAAGCTTGACCACTGATATTTCTGGTCAACCCCCCAGACAACTTTGATGACATATTAAGATGGGGGAAGTGTCAGGATTTTCCCTAGAGGGGAAATCCCTTTACTGCCTCTCACACAGAGGATCCAGGATCTTTGCCCTCCTTCAAATGGCACCTGACTGCCTTGTGGCACTGTCCTTCGCTTTTATAAATACAGGAGCACTTGTCTGAATTAATCTTGGGTAGCTCAAAACTGGCCCCTAAAACAAAGCTGAACACAGCAAGAAAATCTGGAACAACCTTGAATCAATGAGGCTTATTTATGCTCGAATCTCGCTGCATGAGGGTTGCTAAGAGCACTGAATACCAAACTGGTCTGTTCCCCACATAAGATGGGAAAAGAGTCAACAAATTAGAGCACATAGAATTCATTTCAACACCAAAAGGCAAGGAAATTTCAGGCAAGCTACATTTACATCAAGTTCCCATGCCTCCACAACAGAACTAAGAGTCTTAAGGGTATACAATCTAAAGCACCAGGTAGTACAGCTAATCAAAAAAGAGAAAAGTGCTGAAAAAACACATTAAGCATGATAATTAGCAACAACATTAATGTGTTCTGTCATACTGGGATGACAAAGCTGTTTAACATTGGATATTCTGTACTTCATTCTCTTTTTAGCATGCACCAGCTTTCTGTAAAACCTTGTACTTTCTGTACAGTGCAACAGGTTGCCCAGAGACTGTGGCAAACCCCCCTCCCTGGAGATGATATTCAAGAGCCATCTGGATATGATCCTGGACAACTGGCTCTAGGTATCTCTGCTCGAGCAACGATTGGAGGTGACCTCCAGAGGTCCTTTTCCTTTCCTACCTCAGCCATTCTGCAATGAAACAGTTGGAATTTTTTTTGTTACCTCCTCATACACTTCTCTGACAGCTGCTCCTCCAGGTTCCTCTTCTGGTTCCATTCCTCCACCTGGTACAATCCACTGATCTGGGTATCGGCTACTGCTTACTAACAGCACCTATGAATAATGCAAATGAATGTTAAATACAGTTTTTAACTCAGGAGTCTTGGTACCATCTACTTTTTCCATAGCACACCTATTCACCCAGCCATATGGATTACAGACTTCAAAAATGAAACACAGTAGGTAACCAGGAATTATAAGAAGCACTTAAAACCACAATCAACAAAAAAAATAAAAATTAACATTAGCTTTTTTAAGACAAAGTCAAGACAGTTGTTGTTTCACAGATACACTTCCTTCAGATGCCTGAATACAGTATGGAGAGTACATAATACAGTGCGCACAAGAATGAAAACATACAGCAAAACATCTAAATACCAAGCCTAAACATCACTAGACAAGGGGTAAAAACTAATAGATTATCATCAGACACAAACTAATTCTTCTGAAATGGGATATTTTGGCTAAAGAACTGGCCTTCTCAAAATATCTAATTTTTAGCCTTAAACAAGCTTCTTTTCATTAACTGAAGTGTGATATTAGCACAGTAAGCTGACCAATATTGCATAACTAAATTAAAGAGCACTTCACTGGCTCTTGTTCAATTTGGTTTCTTTTAACACTTCTCTAAGAGGAAAAACTGGAACATACTGAATTTTAAACGACTTCTAAGTTCGTTAACAGATTTTAAGTGACATTAAAATGTATTTTTTAAAAACTTGTGTGCCACCTGGTTGTACCACTGATACATACCAATTTACTAATCACATGGTTCAGCTATCTGTACAACATACTAAGGATTTGGATGCCTCACATCTAGAGTAATTTGCAGCAGAGGACTATGAAAATGATATCTTGATTCAAGACTACATGGAAATGAACAGTGTTGCTTTTAAGATGTGCTCAAAGTAAGACATGCCTCAGACAAATCATCACTGTGCCTAGATGCAGAACACTGCATGTTCTAGGCAACACTTACACTGGCACTATCCTGAAGTCACAGGGCAAGTGTTCAGGGACATAAGGACAGGATCAATACTTGGATCTTGAGAACCTGTGACAAGATTCGCAACAAGGACCTCAGCTGAAAGGTTTACCTGTTGCCTGCTGGCAAATGACTCAAATTGACAGTTCAGCACTCACAAACTGCCTCTAATGGTCTCTGAACTCACCTTATGTTTAATTAAAAAGAACAATTCTGTCATGAGGGCAACAGGGATATGCACGTCACCTAAACCGTGCCCCTTCAGCACTCAAAAAATACGTTGTAGGTTCACCTACAGGGATTGGGCAGTGTAATCTTTGTGAACACAACATAGGTGCATACTGATGCACATCTAAATAAGCCCTGTGGCAAATATCTTCTCATTGTAATATTCAATTGCAATCAAGAGCTGTTCTGCAGCTCTCTACTGTACCAGTTCCCCCCAGTTTTTCCTATGCTAAATGAGGAACACAGCAGAGACCATTACTTAGTACAAAAATCATTCTAAACACCTGATCTATGTGCTCAGATTTTCAGTCAACTCAAATATTTTGTTTACCTTATCTAGTAACAATCAGCAAAAGGAACATTGAACTTGATCCTTATCAGGTTTTTGTTGACTAGTATCCTTTGATACTAACAGGGACACAGCTCTATTACCTGTCGTTGTAAACAGGTTTTTAAACACATAGGTGGAACGCTTAGATCGCTACAAAGAGGATGGCAACATTGCTTAAAGCCCAACTGTAAATACTGAGTTTATGAATACATTTGCAGGATCCCAGACATAAGCACTACACGTTATTTTCTGCTGATCAAACTCACGCTCACTGCAGTCATGTGAAAGCTAGCAACAGTGATGAACAAAAGGATGATTATCTCACATTAAATCATTCCCAGCTTAATAGAATGGTTTTAATCAGCACTCATTGTTTAGTTAAGCTAGACATAAAATTCTTAATTACTATTAAGGGATAAATCGGGTTGCTGATCCTGGCAGCACAGCATAAAGCCAGGAATGTTTTATGCCTTTATATGTAGTTGTTGACTACTGCTAACCCAATCAATAGTCTGTTGAGCTGTGGTTGTATACCTATTCACTTTAAATTACCCTCTTAAAAAGCAGAAGCAAATGCATCTAGCATCTAATCAACGTTAAAATACACTGCTCTACTTGATAGGCTTTGGAGCAGTACATACACTCAGAAGTGCTACTGCCTAAGAGTTCATTTTGGCAAATTCCCAACTCCCCACTAACCTTGCAACCAAAGTATTTTCTCAAGCATCACTGCTTCTGCGCTTCCTGTTATCCCACTGCTTTTATGATCTGAGTCTAAGGGACCACACTGAATGACACCCCTAGGACTTTCAAACACACAGCTTTTCCCTCCCACCAGAAACACCTACCTTGGGGGATGCTAGCAACAATATACTCCATGGTAGTGAATTTCTACACAGCATTGAGAGTTGCTTACTACCAATTCTAAGATTGAGTGGTACGCACTCCATACCTCCTTTCAGTTATGGTAGCAAGCAATGTTGCACTTACTTGCCAGGTTGGTTTTTGATTCCATGTAGGGTTTAATTTTCAGATTTTTTTTTTATCTGTAACTGGCCAAAGACAGATCCCACAGTACTGGAATGACTGCACAGATCACATAATGAATGCACCAGAAAGCTCTGGCTGCTTCAAAACGCACTCACTTGGCAGCAAAGCTGCAAGATAGGCAGCTAAGAGCCATCAATTAATTTTCCTTTAATGTTAGATGTGCAAAACAGGAAAACAGATCCAGGTCACCTGAACATCCTGTCTCTTGAGTAGGATAATCTTCAGGCAGATTGCAATACTCTGCTGGAAGTAAGGACTGCAGAATCTAACACACCTTTATCTTTTCCTAGCCTGTGAAAACCAAATTTTACCTTGTATGTACTACCAAGCACTTCCTATGCAGAGAGATCTGTATCTCGTATCTCTGAAAACACAGGAAGGTTCCTGCATCCCAAAGGATTACTTTTTACCATGTAACTTGTCAGCGATCACAGCCTCTCTCACATCTCTCAGAAAGCTTTACTGATGATTGTTTCTCTTCTCTAAAAGAGCAATGGCATCTAACCTGCTCGCCTGGTCATATTCTTAAGGTTACCTTACGCCAAAGACTAAGGTAAAACTACTGTTTTCCATCTGCCAAGTGAGGCAGTAAAGCTGTAAAATCCAATGAAGAGAAGAAAATGAAGAATTCTTCCACTAAGTCTTTACTAACCGAATTTTTACCTTGTTTTCAAGTCCAAGAATAGCCATGACCTTTGCACATAGCAAGGAAGAGGAACTGCTTGCCAGCCTACTTGTAATAAGCAGCTATCAGTACACTTAACCAAGAGATGGTTAACCAAAAAACCAAAGGTAACTACAGAGCATGTGGCATCATGGGACTTGCTCACTATAAATGCTAAACTTGCAGATAAACAACTGAAAGTTTCTAGAAGATGCCAAAGTTTCGGCCTGTTTAATGTTCTCAAGGCAAAAGGAACATGTGAAAGTTAGCAGCCATGTATTCCAGAAGACTAAAATAGCAAGTGCCCAGAGTAGTAAAGATTACAACCCCCAGCTATTTCTTCTTACATTTTTACGAAGTATCATGGTTTTGTGTCTTCCTTGACCGAGGGACATTATAGCTTACAAAAATAATTGGATTAAAAATAGCTTACAGTAAGAAGAACGAACTAAGGCTAAGGTTGAAGGTTGCTAGTCAGAACAAGCAAACTTGCACAGTTGGATTCCTTGACTTCAAAGCACAATTGCCTATGACTTGAAGTGATGGAAGAGGAAGCAGCAGAAGCTAGTATATACAGACTAGAAGATGCACATTTTTTATAGCGGATATATTAGTTGCAAGAAAAAAACAAGAAACATACTTGCAGATGAAAGGGTTCCATGGAAGTTGCCATTACATGTCTTTGTAGGCTCTCTCCTTCCAGCCTAACCACGTCTATTCTTCTCTTCCTCACTGCACACCCCATTTTCTCCCACCACCCACACCAAACCACTATGTCCAACTTGCTATTTCAACTGTCTGACAGGAATAGCTATGTTAGCCCTTTTTTCATTCTGTATGCGGTAGAACTGACAGTATAAAAGGAACAACTTTCAGGAGGGGAAAAACAAGCCAATCCCTTGCCCCCAAACACAAGGTGAGCATGTGCAGCACCAGCCCAGAGAGCACAGCTTGGACACACTGGCACAACCCTGCATGGATAAGGTAAGGATAAAGCAGGTGCATGGAAAAGGAATACAAATCCCAAGCTCTATGAAGCTCAGTACACATGAAAAACTGCAGAAGTTTTAAACTGGTTGGAGTATAGGGGAAAACCTGGAAGGACAAAAGGTACCTCTCAAGTACGTAACAATTTCAAAACACTGTTACAGAAAAGAGAGGTACTTTATGTTCTCAGAACTGTTGGAAATATACATTTGAAGGAAAAGTTTCCAATTCTATTGTAAGAAATCATCAGGACTCACTTTGTCAGAAATTAATACAATCTAACCTAGCATACTCATCATGGAAAAGTCCAGGCTATGTGGTCATTCTGCCAGCTACAATTACTTGGAAGAGTCAAAGGTGACTGAAGCCAAATACAGCCAAAAGGGTCAGCCAAGCCCTATCATCTATTTAAATGTGGCCATCAGCAGATGCTCGGGTAGGAACACAAACAGGAAATATTTTACTATTCCCCCCAAAACCCTGACCTCCACTTGTTTTTTCACTCAGGAGCTTCCTCAGAAGCATCAGGGAACTAATTTGAGTGCTCCAACACAGGAACATTACTGAGGAGCAAGGAAAAGCATCTCTAACATATGCTATCAAACATTATAATAGACACTTGAATCATATTTGCAGGACTCTCCCTGTAGGTAGAAAGCACACACTTCAAATTAGAGAGCACATTTCAATCTGTTACGGTAGTTAGAGATTTCCTTCATCTGATACTTTTTATTTATTTGAAGAATCCTTGCCTCTTTCAGTAGTTCTGTAGTAGTTGCTCAGTTCCCCTGCAGGCTGCCACAGTATCCTTGCCCCACAGTATCATTCTGAAGTCCAGAAAGTCAAAAAATGCAGTGGACCTTCACAACTTGCTACAGCAATGCCATGCAGGTAGCATTTAGTAAGGGGTATACTGCTGCTTTCTGACAATATTCTCCATAGACTGCTTACAGTTCTCATCTTTACTGTAATCATCCTCAAGATTTTATACAGTTGTGGAAAAAAAAACTTGTCAGACTTGGCAGCATTTTAAAAATGAATCCAAGTCAAGGCTACATCATCTTCATTCTTCCCCCCTTAACACTGGGGCAATGAATTCAGGAAGCTGATGACTATGCAGCCATACAAAGGTCAACATAGCACAAACTGGGGCAGGAACTTAAGTCTCTAGCTACTCCATTTCAGACCAACTGAAATTCAAGAGCCTCTAGTGAATGACTTTACAGAAAAAAAAAACCTGAAAAGCAGTGTGCTCAATTATGCCAGGTTTAAAAAGATTTAGTTGAAATGAATAGAAACTGGCAGAGGAGCGAAGAAAAGGCATAATAACTAGCAGTATATTTACCTAAGGGCTGGGGAACTTGAGCACAGCATCTTGAAAGCAACCCAGAAAACTGGGTTTTGTCCATACAACACTGACGTCTGAAATAACACTCCTAACTTTATGCATGGATCACTGATCAAAGCACTGCCACAATATTTAGGTATCAGTCAGTGCAACTTCACAGGCATTCAAAATATACACATATATTATTTATTCATTGTTCATATTTTACAACACTTCAAAATAACTTCTGTAAATTATTTTAGAGATCTTATGATTTTAAGGTATATAGCAATAGAGGGAAGATCAGCCTTTTTCAGGAAAGGTTTTGCCTTAACACAGAATTTAAATTCCATTATTCCATAAATTCTCCTTTACATGAAATTCACATATTTAGGCAACTTCTTGTTATATTGAATCAGAAGTCCTTTCCTCCAACTGTTTAAAGTACTTTGTTCTGTTCTTAGGCTAAAGTGTTCATATCAGGCACAACAGTCCTGTGCTACTGCAGTGCTTCAGCTGTAACACATTTCCTCATGTCAACAAGCAGTGGTGTCACCTATAACTTTAGATCTCCTCCTGAGCTTCACTATGTTTCTGCAAAGCAGATTTAACAGGACTTGTGATAAAGGGTGTGTATCTTACACCCAGCTTTGTAACGAGGTAAGATTTCTGGCCACAAAAAACCCTGCAAACATCCAGGAAACCTCCCCAAAACACCTATGGAAGTTAATTTCACCCCTCAGGCTCAATCAGTTCCCAATCCATTTTACAGGACAGCCTTCCCCTCTTCTGCTGGCCATTGCAGACCAAGGAAGACATGTCACCCGGAAGTGGTAGAATAGTCAGACCTCATCTCACTGCCCATTTCTTTGTAACTTGAAACTCTGGCCTAATCTGGAGCAGCTGAACTCCGCTTTACTGGTTACTCAGCAACATAATCCATCTGACTGAGGGATCAGCTTCCAAGCACTTTTCAAGAAGCAAGAGCTTCAAGTCTCTGAGAACCCACTTAGCTGTAGGTAAAGACATGACAAGGTTACCTCTCAACATGTATCAGTTAGCTTTAGGCCTTTGTTGTATTTAAGATACTTTGAACTGCCTCTCCCATACAAACACAACACAAAACCATACATCTCTGAGACATAAAAATGTTTATTTCAAAATATTTAATTCACAGGACCAGTTCCACTGAAGTGCTTTAGCACTAATCAGGTAGTAGAGTTCCATGAAGTCAGTGTCGGGCCAAAACCGACATCTTTCTTCAAGCGGGAATAAATGGAGAAAGCCACCTCATTAAAATAAACTTTGGAAGTGTTCTACAATGAGACAAAAAATATACACATCAAGCTGTTACTGTTGAACTCAAATCTATAAAAGATAATGAAAATATTACTAAAAATCCCATCTAGAAATGTATGTATATATAACATCTTCATGGACACATACACAAGTATGCATGAAGCTTCTGAAGACATCTGCTATTCTGCTATTTTGTAGAGACTGATACTACTGAAGTTTGTGTGCCACAGAACTAACCACAGCAATTCAAAGGCAAGTTCAGCCATCAGTTTAAATCCTCAGTGTAAACCTCAGGTGGGGCAAGTAAGCTAAAGAGGATAGCTGGAGTGTCTAAACAACTGCTACTAGTTCAGAAAGACAACTTTTAAACATGGCAAAATGAGCAAGGTTTTGTTCCATATGAGGCTGGCAGGTACATCTTTGTTTCCTTCTCCCCTCAGCCCAGTGTGAGCAACTATCCACCCATCAAACACATTCATTCTGGCATGGGCAAGTAATACCACAGTACTGAAAATGGTACTCCAGGTTTTCCCCCCAAGAAACAGCTCGTGGCTGACCGGCTCCAACATCTTATGAAGCATCTGTGAAGACAGGAGCTTCCTCCCATGGCTGGCAGCTCAACTCCCAGAACTCTGCACAGCTTTCAGGCTTCCACTGCTGGCAAGTGGTTGTAGTTTGTCAAAACAGATCCAGACATTAAGGCAAGGGGGATGTGTGCCTTGGTTTCACAAAACTGAAGAACACTATCCTATGGTTTTAAACAGTTGAAAAGCACTATTTAAGTGACAAGATAGCAACCATGAGAATCAAGGTAGATTCAACAGCAGTTTCTTCAATATTGATGCTCTGCAGCCAAAGAAATAAAAGTCTATGAATTGGACCCAAAAGGTTATACAATACTAGAACCCTAACGTTTTTAAACCAAGTTACGAGGCAATAATTAACAAATATGTCCTCTGACACAGTGGAAAAAGTAAGTAAATCTACTTTTCCCATATGTGACAACATAGTTATACTCACTACTGTCTCAGAAGTACAAGGAAACCCTGCCCATCTATTTTCATCTCTTATACAATAATTACCAGCAAAACAAGAAAGAAATGAAAATGGGTCTTTTTTCTTCTATTTTTGCTAACAATTCTCATATGAAACTACTTTTTAGATCTGACACTAATAACTGCTGGTTGATCACTGAAGTAGAGCTTTCAATATTATATTTAATTATGTAAATCAGTACTTGCAGATGCCAAAATAATTAGAACACACTCAAGTTTTACATTCAACGTATTTAAAAATAGCTGCTCGTTTATTTGTACAACGTGCAGTTGATGGAATAAAAATTAACTTTTAAAATTGTTTTAGTTATTTAACTGACTAGGAAAATACATGTATTACTCGCCACCCTGGTCTTGTTCTCCACTCTAAGAGGTGAGCATTTCCTCACCTATCCTCTGGCCTGACCCTAAGCCAGCAGCAGCACTTCATGCAAAGTCTGTGTTAACAAACAGGCAATTCCAACCCATGTAAGTCACCAGCCCTTGCAGCACTGCAAGAGGCTCTCCTGCTGCTCATCCTGGAGATGCCATCCACATATCTGAGCCATGCACAAGAGACTTGCATTTCCTCACACAAATATGCCAGCCCATCCCAGCATGCTGAATACCAATCAGCCTTAAGCGTACACCTACCAGCTTCTTGCTCTGCAAAGACACCGTGTGCAGCCCCCACATCTCACGCCTGCAAAGCCTTGTTTTTCATGGGATTTCTCCTGCTTTATTTCCAGCAATTTTTTCATTCAAATGGCAGACAGTGCCTGCAATTACTGTTTCATTTTGATTAAGAATGGCAGGACTCAACACTTAATCTGATATCCAGCTATCTTGCCCTCTCAGCCCAAACGATGACACTGAAGTGACCAAAAAAGGCTTCACTTTAAAGACAGCAGTCTAAGAGGTGTTCTTTTAAAGCACTCCAAAATCACCAAAGGGACTGGCAACACTACTTGGCTGTTTAGGTTTCCAAGGCGTTTTTTTTTTTTTTTTAAATCATGCAATATCACAGCAGGATGTTTACAAAAATCTAAGATAAACTGGCTATGCCAGCAAACAGACATTCACTGGGTCCTTTGAAAGATGATGCAAGAATGGAGGATTTTTGCAGCGGTGCAGCCATTTGGACACACATCAGATGTCCCACAAGTGCGTGCCTCATGCTACAATGCCAGCCCTCCAGACAAAGCAGAAGCATTTGATAGGTTACAGCCCCATTTCCACCCCCAGCATGAAAGAAAAGTGGCTTTTCTCAAACCTGGCAGCAAGGACAGTTGGTAGCTCTAACGGACAGTACAGCAGCCAGAGAGCAGGAGCTCAGTGACCACTGCCAGCTGTTTGGGAGGACCACCAGACTGACCCTGGCCTCACAGGTATCCTAGAGCCCACTTATGTTTTGAATGAAGAAATAGAAAAATAATGTGTTTCCCTTCACTTTGTTTATGTGTTTACCATTCTTTGTCGCCAGACTTCAATTGTTATGTTCCTACATTACCCATAAAACTCAGCTGTAACATGGGCTTCCGTAACACTACGAAGATAGCACAAGAAAGCCAAAATGGGTAAGGAACACACCAAAAAGCCATAAGCAGATTTCGCAGCAAGATTAATGACAGATATACTGTTTTATATTGTAGATGTTTTCATTGAGGAAAACTACAAAAATCTGTTACTGAAATTTTTAAGCCTCCTACTTGAGAGACAGTGTCCATAAATCAGCACAAGCCCTCCTTTTGATACCCTGAAGTTGCAGAATTAAAATGGCAATTGGTTAAGAAGAATATGTTGTGAATTCAGCATGCAGGAAGAACTTTTGCCCCAGTGGAAATATCATGAGCAGAAACAACCTGAGTATTTGATATCACTTCTAATCACAGAATGACTACACAACAGCTTTGCAGTCATGATAAAGACAGGATCTATATTTTTACTGTGACATGGAGACAGAATTATTAGTAACCATCTACACAACGCAGTGGGATTCCATTCAAAACAACCCTGTTGCCCACATTCAAGAAATAATTGTATCAAACTAAGGGAGATGAAAGACAAACAGAATCATGGAAGAACGATTTTAGAAGAGGTGGTTCTAAGACTTCAAAGTCCATCAAAACATTGTTAAGGGACATCTGCTGTCTATAGAACGGCCAAGTTGAAGTACTAGTAAAGAGAAAAAGCTAGGTGAAGCACAGGCACAAGTGGATAGGAACCAGCCATTTACATAGTCAGGGAAAAGTTGGAGGACAGACAAATTCTTAGGTTTGTTTCAGAAGTCTGCAGCAGACACCCAGGTACCACTGCCTCTGTGGCTCCCCTGGAGCAGAAGCTTCCCTGCCTGGAGTGCCTTGGAGAGGCAGGTCAGCTGAAAACTGATGGCACCATCTCTAGAGAATGGAAGGGGAAGCATGGAAGATGTAGCATTTCAAGCAGACCTACACTGAAGTGCATTAAGAGAACAGTATTCAAGAACATCACAAGCATGTCTCATTCATCCCCCTGGGGCACATGGCTGGTGGTCAATCACAAACAGAATAAACTAAGGCACAGGTTCTGCAGTGAGATAGTAGAACCAGCACTTGGGAAACATCTGAACAAGGTTAGGACACGATCACTGCTTTTCAGGAAGCAACTCATCAGAAGACAACACTGTTAGCACTCATCTGATGCAGCAGTGCCAAGCCCACCTGCAGCACCTCAACGCCCCCCTGCACCAGCACTGCCATTCTTACACAGCACAGCAAAGCCACCACCGCCACCCTGAGCCTCAGCGGTGTGCTCTGCACGTGAGCAATGCCTCCAGCAGCCAGGGGTCGTAGCACCCTTCTCCTTCAAAGCATCCAGCAGAGCCTGATCAGCGCGCTCCTGAGGCTGCGCTGACAGCGCGCTGGGAATAACACAAAGCACAGTGCCACTCGGGGCGATTCCTGGAGGCACCGCTCAGCGCGGCCTCTCCCCGCCGGGCGCGTAGGGACCCGCAGCACACGTGCTACACAGACAGGCGGCACAGGGCACTAGCTCCTCCCAACCTACGGGCAGAGGAGGAAAAAAACCCAAGCCATAACCGGTGCACTTAAAGGTATTAAGAAAGAAAAGGACGAACGAAAGCCAGAACAGGGTGTGCTTCCAGACAGCGCGGAGACGCGTTGTGCAACGCAACCATCAGCGAAGTTCGCAGATAACGGCCGATGCCATTGACCTTGGCTGGAATATAACAGGGCAGCACCGTTGCCACCTCCCGATTCTGCCGCACCGCCGCACCGCGCTGCCCCTGACGACCGAAAAACAACGAATAAAAGCCCCAAAAGCCGACCGCGAGGCGGGACAGCGCTAAGCTCCTTCCCCCCCACTCCCCCCGAAGCCGCACGAACGGCCGCCATGCCCGCAGCCCGGGGCCCCGTCCCGCACCGGGCCGCCATGACGAGGGGCGCCGCCCGGGGCCCGGCGCGCACAAAGGA
>JANHGO010006689.1:0-21047 GCA_024606505.1 Aquila spilogaster
GCACTCCCTTTCTAAGGCAAACAGCTCCAAAGAAATGCTTTCAAATGTTAAGCTGTCCACAAAGTGGTGCCAGCCTCATGACACCCACCACTTGCCTCCAAGATAAGCCATAGTCTTATCAAGGAATGCCCTCAAAGCAAATTTGGAGTCATAACAAAAGAAAACAGTTATTGTCTTTCACACCTGGCCAGCCCATTCCAGCACCTGACCAATCTTTTGGAGAAGTTTTTCCTAACATCCAACCTGAACTTCCTCTGGTGCAACTTGCAGCCATTCCCTCTAGTCTATTGCTAGTTACAAGGGAGAAGAGGCCAATCCCCATCTCGCCACAACGTCCCTTCAGATAGCTGCAGAGAGCAATAAGGTTTCTCTTGAGCCTCCTCTTCTCTGGACTAAATAATCCCAATTCCCTCAGCCAATCCTCATAAGACTTGTGCTCCAGACCTCTCACCAGCCTTGTTGTCCTTCTCTGAGTGTGCTCCAGAGCCTCAGTGTATTTCTAGCACTAAGAGGCCCAAAACTGAACACAGTACCCAAGGCGTAGCCTCACCAGGACTGAGTACAGAGGGATGATCACGTTCCTGCTCCTGCTGGCAACACTACTTCTGACACAAGCCAGGATGCCACTGGCCTTCTTGGCTACCTGGGCATACTGCTGGCTCATGCTCAGCTGAGCGTCAATCAACACCCCCAAGTCCATTTCCTCTACACAGCCTTCAGCCACTCTGCCCCAAGCCAATAGTGTTGCTTGAGGTTGTTGTGGCCAAAGTGCAGGACCTGGCACTTAGTCATACTGAACTTCATCCCATTGGCCTCACACAATTGTCCAGCCTGGCCAGATCCCTCTGTAGGGCCTTCTTACCCCAAGGCAGATTGACACATCCTCCCAACTTGGTGTAATCTGCAAATTTACTGAGAGCGTACTCAATTCCCTAATCCAGGTAATCAATAAAGATTTCGATCAAGACAGGCCCCAGTACTGGTCCCTGGGGAACACCACCGTGACTGGATTTAACTCCATTTGATATCACTTTCTGGGCCTGGCCATCCAGACTGTTCTTTACCCAGCAAAGAGCACACCTGTCCAGCTTCCCAAGGAGAATACTCTTGAAGACTGTGTCAAGGGCTTTGCTGAAGCCTAGATAGACCACGTCAACAGACTTTCCTTCCTTCACCAGCCAGGTCACTAGATCATAGAAGGAGATCAGGTTGGTCAAGCAGGACCTGCCTTTCATGAACCCATGATCCCCCAGTTGTTCCACACATGTCATGTGATCTCCCTCAAGATAATCTGCTCCATAACCTTTCCTGGCACCAAGGTCAAGCTAGCAGGCCTGTAGTTTCCTGGATCCTCCTTACGACCCTTCTTGTAGATGGGAGTCACATTGGTCAAGCCTCCAATCTTCTGGAACCTGTCCAGTTGACCAGGACCTCTGATAGATGGTGGAAAGCAGCTTGGCTATCACCTTCACCTGAACACCCTTGGGTGGATCCCATCTGGCCTCATGGATTACAGGCTGTACAGGTGGAGCAGTAGGTTTCTGCTTCCACCTGAATCATGGGAGATTTATTCTGCTCCCTCTCTGAGACTTCCAGGTCAGTGGGTAGAGTGTCCTGAGGATAACTGGTCTGACTTTTAAAGACAGGTGTAAAGAAGTATTGAGAACATCAGCCTTTTGTTATCCTCAGTGGTCACATTCCCCAGCACATCCAGTAAAGCGTGGAGATTCTCCTTAGTCTTCTTCTGTTAATATATTTGTAAAAAAAATTTTTGTTCTCTTTTACCCCAATGACTAAGTTGAGTTCAAGCTGGGCTTTCACCTTTCTAATTTTCTCCCTGCATATCCTAACAATTTCTTTGTACGCTCCTCAAGTTGCCCATCCCTTCCTCAAGAAGACAATTTTCATGACAGTATAACTTCAAGAAAATGAAAACTGAGCAGTTTAAATTGCATCCTGTAGATATTTTTAGCTGTCTTTGAACTACATATTCAGTCTCAGGATTTAACAGACCTTCAGCAGCATCTTCTTTTCTAATTCTCTGATTTAGTCATTTGAATAAACTTACTTCAAAGAGAAGAAAGAATGCACCATGCATCAGGTTCTCAGGACAAAATGCTTCTGTTTTTTTATAAAGTATCAATACAATATACAGGTAATCTCAGAGATTTTATGATTGGGAAAAATATGATAACTGTTCAGGGAAATAAATTACTGGAATTTGGAGGACAAACATGATGTCATGGAATTTTTTTTTTTTTTATTTTATCTTATATTATTTTATTTTATTTTTTGTGGTGTTCAGTTTGCTAACTCCCTAACGAGTAGAGTTTTTCAGACAGAGTGCATCTCACATCATTTATCTTAACTGATCTTTTGGATTCACTTTTAGAGACAGATTTGAACAAAAGATAGAAAAACTAAGGGTATTAATACTATACCAGCATTATAATAACAGTGAAATAGGAATTAATAGGGAAAAAAAAATAAAAAAAATGCCTGTCCTTTGAGATTCAGAGAAATGTTGGAAAGTGCCAAGTGCTGCTGGTGCATCTCCAGTGGATACTGTACTCAGATCTTGACACAACATTCTCATCACCATAGAGAATAGCTCCTCACAGATTTGTTTTGAGAGTTTCTGGCAGGTTTCTAAAATATATGAAAAAAAAATTGTGCCTTTTACCAATTAATTTAGTTAAAAATAGACCTCTACAAATATTCTTCACTTTGATGCTGCAATATTGTATATATATTTTGTCTATTAGAAAGAAATACGAACAAATATTTTTCAAACACCATAGCAAATGTATTTTTCTTCTTTATCAAGCATTGACATCGCTTCAAGTCAAATTCATTGAGATGTACAACAAGATTCAGATTCAGTACAGTGGAAATTAATCAGGCAACAGGAACTTAAATTTGATTTTGCTTCATGCTGTTCTTCTCAAATATGAAGAAATATTCATCACTGTATATTCAAAATGCATTTGTATTAGATCTGGTGTTTTCCTGCCCCACCCTCCTTATGGCCTATGCATTGCCTTTTGAAAAAAATAATGAAATGTCAGTCAAACTGCAGCAGATTTCAAGCCAGTGAGGTGCCCATGTCCATACAAATGAACTATCATGCCTAAAGGCAACATTCAAAGACATTATCTTTGGCACTTGCCCCCATTGTGAGAAAATATAAAAAAAGAGATTTTCTTTGGCTGATATGCTGGGACATAGCTTCCTCAGTTTTCAATGCTGGAATGAGATGTAGTAACATATCTCTAACATGAGATCAGCAAACTTAGTGGTACTGAAATTCTAACTGAAAAGAGTCCAGTGGCAAATCTGATGTGTTGTCATGCTGACATTACTTGGAATTCCTGGAAAACAAATAGGTTTGAACATTTTGAAGTAATTTCTGTTTAGGCAATTAATCATTAATAATATTAAAATGTGAGGTTTTCTTATTATGATTTTGAGCAATATCCCTTGCTTGAGGAGGGGAAAATTTCAATTTTGCTGTCAAAATATCACAGAATCACAGAATTGTAGGAGTTGAAAGGGACCTCTAGAGACTGAGTCCAACTCCCCTGCCAAAGCAGGCTCCCTGCAGCAGGCTGCACAGGTAGGCATTCAGACGGGTCTTGAATATCTCCAGAGAAGGAGAATCTACAACCTCTCTGGGCAGCCCATTCCAGAGCTCTGTAACCCTCACCATGAAGAAGTTATTCTGCATATTGGTGTGGAACTTCCTGTGTTCCAGTTTATGGCCATTTCCCCTTGTTCTGTCCCCACAGATCACTGAAAAGAGGTTGGCCATGTCCCTTTGTCTTCCACATTTAATATATTTATAAACATTTATAAACATTTATAAACACACATTAGATATTTATAAACAAGATATGTATAAATATATTCATAAACGGGATCTGAGTCTTCTTTTCTCAAGACTGAACAGACCCAGGTCACCCAGGCTTTCCTCATACGGGAGATTCTCCAGGCCCTTTATAATCTTTGAGGCCCTCTTCTGGACTCTCTCCAGGAGATCCCTGCCTTTTTTTGTACCAGGGAGCCCAGAATTGGATATAGTACTCCAGGTGAAACTTGACGAGGGCAGAATAGAGGGGGAAGATCACCTCCCTCGACCTGCTGTCCATGTTCCTTTTAATGTACCCCAGAATCCCATCGGCCTTCTTGACCACCAGGGCAATATAAAATAAATACATATTTTGATACCCATGGGTAATACCAACAACAAAAGACTCTACATGTGTGGAAAATGGCAGCCCAGCCAGAGATGCTTTGATGCATTTTATGTTTTTGAAAGATAGATGCTTTCAAAGAATAGATTCATGGTTAATTCTTTTTAGTCATACAGAATTAGTATATGTGTTAGTGCCCACACAGCAGGCATAAGGCTCACATAATATGGCAAGAAAAGAATGCTGCAAGTGAAGATCCTTACTCTAAAAATGTTTTAATCTAAAAAAAAAAAAGAATATGTCAGATGAAATGGAGTGAATGGAAATGAAAAAAGTGAGAAAAATTTCACCTAAGGTTGTTGTAAATCAGTAGTATATTATATACCTTTATATTTTTAATCCCAGTGAAATGTTTCGTATGAAGTGTGCAGAGTTGATCATGTAGAGGCCATTAGCAATTTTGAAATATGTGTGCATGCTGAATTTCCTATGAATATTGTTGATTTTATTTCAGATAGATTGATAAGCATTTCTCTGGAAAGTACATTGCTATTCTGTCTAATATGAATTCACTGCTACCTGTTGGTACTTTATCAAAGTATCTAATTAGCTGTTATGAAGTCACTGTTGAGTTTTTGTGAATGAGCACTTCTATGTTTTTCAGATGCTAACACAGATAATAGAGTTACATTTCTATTGCCAGAAAATGAGGAAATAGGGAAGTTCTGGAGTCTGAGTCTAATTTGAAGTTATTTATAATTAATTAAATTATTCTGAAACACAAAAAGGAATCTCTTTTACAGGTTTGGTTCCCTGACCAAAACTTACCAAATTCTGCAAGTAGCCACAGGACAAAAATGTCTGCACAAGCCTACTTGAGTCTG
The DNA here is from genome assembly GCA_024606505.1 of Aquila spilogaster. Taxonomy (NCBI): domain Eukaryota; kingdom Metazoa; phylum Chordata; class Aves; order Accipitriformes; family Accipitridae; genus Aquila; species Aquila spilogaster. Next base: position 5,078 of record JANHGO010006689.1, read on the forward strand.
CTACACTAGGTAGTAAGACTTGTGGGTGGTGACTTATTTTCCTTTGAGATTAGGGAATTAAGATAACTTTTGTCTCCAGATTTCCTAACAAATTTTTGAAGATTTTCTGACTCCACTATTTTTCAGAGAAAAACTGCTTAAATGTGGCATCTCAGAAATATACTGGACTAAGGATTAATACATCTTCCTAGCCAGATGAAAGTGGTGTATTTTTAAAATGTCAATAGTGCCTATCCATATCTTAGGAAATCCAGCAGTGGAGAATTCAGGTTGAAAGCAATCTGATTTGTATTTCCTATTTAAACATATATATTTATTTTTAATATTGTCAGTTATTTTTTCCTATCTTACCACATTTTTTGTCTCCCTTTCTTCCTCTTCTCCTGTCTCTCTCTTTCTCCATATAAATATACAAATATGTATACATGTACAGATATATACTGTCTCTTTCCTACCAATGGTAGCTAGTTTAGTGGCTAAGGATGAAAAATATTATATATTTACACTGCAGTTATAGGAACTATATGTTTTACTAAGTACCATTTCTCATCATGGTTATTATCATGATATTAAATAGCTGAGTGTCATTGTAGAAGGAACATAAGTCATTACCACATTTCTACATATGATAACTCTTAAACATAATATCTGTGTAATCTTTAGGTGATTGAATTATTATACAGGCTGATGTGCATGCTAGCTATGAATAAAAGAAAGCTACTCAATCAAAGATTATTTCTGTTTCTTTTTTTATTGAATGATTTTCAAAACATAATGTTCAGGTCCATGTTTTGGAAAAATGAGATACTTTTACTCAGCTTTGTTAAAGTGTGTGATACGAATTTATGTCAATTATTAATGAAAAGAACATAACTGCATGACTAAGACTGATCTAAGTATGAAAAGGATACTTGCATTTCCATAAGCATCTTGTTGAGAATCCACAAACCCACAAAATCAAGTCAGTGTCTTGATTAGCTGTAAGTCACATGCCTGACAGTCAAGGTAACTTTTGCAGATATTGCAAAGAGATACCAGCTGGTCTTAAGAGAAAGGTGATACATTCTATGTAGGGGATCCTATAAACAGCAGGAATTAAATTTAATGAATATTAATGGAAGAGAATCTATGACATTTTATGTAGAACTGTTTATTTATGCTGCGTATTTTTTATGACAGTTACTTAAACCATAATATCCATTAATTTCTTTATTTGTAACATTTTTTCATGGCAGTTGTATGCCAGCTTATCATACATTTAGCAGGTTTAATTTTCATAGGAGCATGATTTTTGTAATTACGTAGTGTTTAAAAATAGAACTTTAATGTATATATATTTTTTGTAAACAGTTCTCATGCTTTTCTAAGATTTCTTACTTCAATAAAATGTTAATTGGATTTTTTTTTGAAGTAAAATCAACAGGTTTTGTATAATTTCTTTTACAATATTTTTCTAGCCATTTTCCATGTTTCTTCAAAATAAGCTCCAGAAATAATATATTTACTAGAGTAATGAAATATCTCATCCCAGAATTCATATATTGTTGATTCTGAATACAGAGGTGGAAAATGAACCAGAGTGCCCTCATTTCAGAGAGCTACATCATCTCTGTCTGAGTAAATGTCCTTCTTAGATGCTGATTAAATTTTAATGCATTTTTTATACTGCATTGTGATGTGTTGTTTTGATACTTAATTTTGTACCTATTCACAGTCCTGAAACTTGTCACTCAGAGTATCAGATTAGATTCTAAGTTTTAGTTGACCTTAGAGCTTAGTGAGTATTTTTATTGGAGTTATATGGCAAGATGTGTTTTATAGAGAGAATGCTGTACCAGACTATGTTATTGTTCTATACAATTTGGCTGGAATTAGAAACACAAAAAAATTGAATCCTTCCCTTTGACTTCCTTTACAGAATGTAATGTCAGTGCTGTGGGAGTGATGATAGGTTGAGGTGATCCAAGAAAATGTCTACATATTGATATATATATATATACATATATATAGGCAATTGGAAAGAGCCTTAAAATCTTTCATTGACTATAACACATCTATTTTGGTCATATTAAGCTGCTATTACATCAAATGTGTTCAAAAATAACACGAAACAAAAGTGCACTGTAGGTGCCTATTACTCCAGTAGAGTGGCAACACCTTAGAGAGAGACATGAGGAAACTTGCACTATAGAATTTATCCCCTCAGTCTTCTGAAGCTCTTCTACTTCCATAGGAAGAATTATGTGGAGCCTGTGACTGTTTCAAGTAGAGAAAGAAAGTGTATTACTTTTTTCTGATCTAAATTGCCCCTCTCTAGGCAGTCCATTCCAGTGCCTGACCAATATTTGGAAAATAAGTTTTTCCTAACATCCATCCTGAACTTCCTCTGGCACAACTTGCAGCCATTCCCTCTAGTCCTACTGCTAGTTACAAGGGAGAAGAGGCTGACACCCACCTTGCCACAACTTTCTTTCAGGCAGTTGTAGAGAGTGATAAGGTCACCCCTGATCTTCCTCTTCTTCAGACTAAACAATAACAGTTCCCTCAGCTAATCCTCATAAGACTTGTGCTCCAGACTGCTCACCAGCTTCATTGCCCTTCTCTGAACACACTCCAGGGCCTCAATGTAGTGAGGAACCCAAAACTGAACACATTACTTGAGATGCAGCCTCACCAGAGCTGAGTACAGAGGGATGATCACTTCCCTTCTCCTGCTGGCAATACTATTTATGGTACAAGCCAGGATGCCATTGGCCTTCTTGGCTACCGGGGCATAAGGCTGGCTCATGTTTAGGTAAGCATCAGCCAACACCCCTATTATAGTTTGCATGTAACTAAATATCAGGCATTACTTTTAGAGTGACCTATGTATTAGCAATTGGTGCATGGCTGTCCAATCTTTTGGCTTGCCTGGGCTGTATTGAGTGAAGAGGAATTGTCTTGGGCTGCATATACATAGGTTACTGAAGGTAATGCCTCCATGGAAACTACAACAGATAAAAAGAGCGTAATAACACTACTTGATAGAGCAAATTCTCAGCTTCATAACACTATTTTTCAACATAATCACCACTATTTTCACCAGGGATGAACAAGAGACTGCAAGCCATTCTCATAAAAATCTGCACCAGTGGAGGTGACCAGCTGTCACCACTGCTGAAATCTGCCACCCACCAATTCATTGTGTTCACATCTACTGTTTGATCTCCATCAGTGTTGAGTAACCATCAATGAATGTCATTGAGTGCCATTTTTTCCACTTGGAGGAATTCAGTTACCCACCTTTGCTTTTTATGCACTTTCATGTCAGATGCCATTTTGTCAGACTACCCTGCTATTGCCATCTGTCACACATAAAATGTAATGGAATATTGTCAGGAAGTTTCAGCCTCTACTACTATACTCTCAGCATCTGTCTCTGACACCATGGGCCAACATAATAAAGCAGGAGGCATTACTTTTGGATTATCTCTTGTAAAATATAAAATATAGTTTATAGGTAACAAGACTTATTTTAATTTTTAATACTTTTATAAAAAATAGGGGGGGCAACAAAACCTTAAAACTAGTAGGACTTCATTTTTGTGAAACAAATGTATCAGTCTGGTTCAATAGAAGCAGTTGCAATTCCTAGTGAGTTCTCAAGGTGTTAGTCAGAGATTTTTGATGAAATTTTATTTATCCTGTGCTTCATCCTTGAAAACAGTTGTTCACAAATTTATGCAAATTTATGTACTGCCAGAGAGCAATGACATGAACAAGGTGGGATGGTGAAGCATGGGATATTTGTCTCTGCTAAGAGAGGTCTTACAAAAGTCTGGTGAAGAGACAGGAACAATGTTCTGAGTTAAATATCTGATTGTAACTCTACACATTACACCTAAAAATTCACAGATAATTTATTCATGTGAACTGAAAATATGGTCACAAATATACCAAAAACAATGACATTTTTTTCAGCAATTTTGAAACCTATTCTCAAATTCCTTTCTCAAAACAGGAAGCATGGCTGCAAGTTTTTCACTGTTCACAGAACTGTTTTTAGCCAAAGTATCAAAATGCATAAAATTATTTGCCATAACCTGAGTTAGCTCTGTACTGACCTCTCCCCACGTCCTCGTTTCAGTCAACAGAGTGTTAGTAGCAGACCTATGTTTGGTTGTTTGTAGGTGATGGGTGAGCAGCTGGGGCTGAACCAGGCAGGTAGGTAAGGAAGAGTAATCGCCATGGTGGTGAGGGGCAGGGGTAGGGCCACAAGACAGGTGGTGTCGGGTTGCATGTGGTCCACAATCCACAGGTTGGAGATGCCTGGTCTAGTTGGAAAAATCCTGAAGGACAGAAACATATTGTGTTGGTCTGTATATCTGAAAACTCACTTTGCTTAATGATGTAAGGATGTATGCATAGGCACGTAATCAACATAACTGCAAGCCTTGGTCTCAACTGAGTGTCTTTTAGTTAATGAGTACAAGATGGGTTGTGGATTTTGTGATTGAACAATGAAATAGATAAAATGTATGAAATACTAGTTTTGTTTTTACATACTTTTCAGAAAATAAGTACTAAACATCATGAAGCTTGATACAGTGCTTTTCTTTGACACTTAAAAAACACTTTTATCACTGTAAAAAGTGTTTCTGGAAACCACAGAATCACAGAATTGTAGGGGCTGGAAGGGACCTCTAGACATCATCTAGTCCAATCCCCCTGCCAAAGCAGGCTCCCTAGACCAGGTTGCACAGGTAGGTGTCCAGGCGGGTCTTGAATATCTCCAGACAAGGAGACTCCACAACCTCTCTGGGCAAAGATAGTTAGAATAGGTTAGAGTCTATGTCATTGACAATGGTTTACGGGCCGGTTCGTCCCAGTTCCGTGATGAATGGGGCAGGGGGGCCCATGGACCCACGCCCCAGGAAAGAGGAAGGGGAAAATGGAGAGGGTAGGGAGATGGGCCTAAAAACAAAACAGTGGCAAAGGTCTGAGGAGGAAAGCTAATTTACTAAATAAGATACCGGACTGCAAAATAACATAATAAAATATAATTGGATTTGAAGCTAATAAATCAAATCAAATGAGAGAGGGAGAGTGTCTGAAAGCCAAAGGCATTACTCTAATGCTAAAGGCGAGATGGCGAGGGAGCACATGCACTGCTGGGTTGAGCGAAGGGGAAAAGAGAGTGATCTTGTGACTTGCAAAGTCCTCTGGGGTATGTAGTTCTTCTCTTCTGAGACAGATATACCTGGAACTATCGATGATCCAGAGAACTGGAGCATTAACTCTTTAACTCCCAGTGCACTACATGATGTTATGATGTGGAACATCAATAACAAAAAATTGTAAAACCGTGACAGTCATCCTAGATCTTGAGACAGTACACATATTAATACTGTACTACTCATTAATTGGAACACCCCAATGTTCATTATAATTAAAGATATTGCTGAGGATGATTGTTTCAAATATGAAAGATAACAGCAAACTTTATTGATAGGTCACTTATAAGCAAAGAGAGGATTTGTATGAGTATGTCTTCAACCCATAGGTAGGCTGATTTAAAACAAAATAATCACACAGGTTTAGAAGGTATAAATCATAAGTTTTAGAAATCAGTCAATAATACAAATTGATTTCATACATTCTACTCATAAAGGACATAGCCATTCTGGTCTTAGCTAAAAATCTAACTGAGGTCAATTATGATAATTTAACACCATCAGCATAACTCATTGAAAAAAATGGTGTCTTGTCTGATGATCTTTGATACCATGCTTTTCTGAACCTCATGTAAAATGCCTCAACACTATTTTGTGTGTGGCATAGTGACTGCATACAAAGATCTATTGCCATTAACTTGTTTCTTGGTTATTCTGTTGGCACTCATTTTTTTGTGAAGGAATTGAATCATAGTCGTAGACTACTTATGTAGTGTGACTAACCTACTTTCTTGCATGAAACATGGGAACCATAGTATGCAAATTCTGCCATTTTCCTAATTATGTTTAAGTAGATCTTAAAAGCAATAAGAGCAATAAACCCTTCTTTTCCCTCTTCAGCAGCTAAAAACTATCTAGGATGGTTAAGGTCACAGTTCTGCACATAATCTCAATACAGAAATGTGAGAAGTAAGAAAACTGGACCAAAACTGTCACAGCGACTGCCATCATCATGTCAGGGAAAGACATCCATCTCCATAGAACAAGCAAAGTAATGGTAATGTGTATCTAAGGAAGGTACACACCGAAGAAGTTTTTAAAATAGCCAAAATCAAGGGGATGTCTAATGGATTTCCCTTTCTGGGAAAGCTTCTCCATGATCTTCATGCAGATCAAGCATGATAGCCCTTATAGTCATTAGTCATATTCTGCAGTCTTATAGTGGCAATTCTATCTCACACTAGTATTTGGCTTATTTGTGTGCAGTCTAGCATTTTTCTTTTGAACTGCTACTTTCCTGTTCCAGTTTCAAATTAGCAAAAGATGTGGAAACTCCTCAAAATACAGAGGTCTGGTCATTGCAATACTGTCCAGGTACTGAGTTGTCTAACTCTAAAGAGGGCAAGTCCTTATTGGGAAGTTGCTTAGGAAATCAGTGGATCATGAAGCTTTGTCTGCCCAGCTTTGCTACCTGTGTATTTGCTTGATTCACAAATCTGCCTAATGTGCAATTATTGTTACACTTTACTGTTAAACCTCTCATTGATTATGTAAAGTGGAAGTTTACACTTATTTTTTTCCTAGTTCTCTACAAATTCTTTACTGTAAACCTGTGTTGCTCCTGGTTTCATCTGTGTTTCTTAGAGCAGTTGTCAGAGCAGCTGGGGACCATAATATGTTGAGTTAGCTCCCATGAAAATGAATATAGCAGCTTGATGCTTAAAGGTGAGATTTATCCTATGGAAGAATGTAAATTCTTTCCAGATGGTACTTAGACAGAGCTTAGCTTTTTGTAGTTCAAGAAGATGTAAGTAATTTTTGCATCCAACAGACATTATGGTGGAAGCTGTGCATCGCAATGCCAGGGAGCAGCAGGAGTGGGTCTGCCCATGAGGCAGAACTATGGACTGTCCAGGGAGCCCTTGTGGTCAGCAGGGCCACTGAACTCTGGGCTGGACTCCATACTGAGGCTGCTCCTGGGACTGGGAGTCCCAGTGAGGCTGCTTATGACCACAGAGGCCTGCTGGTGCCCTCCAGGTCCTGACATGTGAACCAACAGATTGCATCAAAAATAAACAAGTAAGTAACACTAGGTTAAGATTTTGTTTCACTAGTGAAAGCATTATGTGGTACACCTGTAAGGTAATAAGTGAAGAAACATTTATTTCAAGGATTTCAAGGATGCTTTGCTTATTCTAATGGGTTTGACAGGCAAAAACTTAACAGAAATATTAGATTATATTGGTCTCTAAAACTGCTTATAAATGGATAGTTTTATTTACTAAATATATGACTACCTTTCATAGCACCAATTATTTAAAATTCACCAGCCTTCTTGTTTAACAGCTTATATAAAGAGGAATGGTATTGCAGTTTTCTTCCTAGAAAAAACAGTAGCTGATCAGCTTGCAAAATATTGACTGTAATATTTCCAAATGCATAAACCTTTCCAAAACAATTTTTTCCAAGCTGAAAATGCAAATGCTGATGACTATTAGAAGGGTACTTTATGCCTCACCTTAATAGCTAGCTACAGTAGGGTGTAACTGTTCTAAGGATTAGGATCCCATACAAACACATTAAATTGAAATGTAAAGCAGATTTGTTGCTTTGCTTATGATGGCAATTACTTCTTTCACTTATTTGCTAAAATCCAGTCAACAAATATACCAGTCCACTTAATCTAATGCTGAATTAGCAAGGTGAAGCATGCATTGCCAGCTTCTCTGTAGGCAGATGTGAAGAAAAGGTGAGAAAGACCCCTTGAGCTCCATGCTTAAGCTTTGTCATTGCATTAATGTTGTACAGATTTCAAGCTCCTTGCTGAAACAGGACATGTTCATATAATCATGGACCATGAAATACGTGACTACAGTTAACAGTCTCTTCAGGGGAGAGAAGTAATTTCCATATGAAGTGACTGTTGTAAATTTAATGAGTTTCAAAATAGTTGCAAGACAAGATAAAGTAATTTTATATTAGAGTTAATCTTTTAAATGAGAGAGTCTTCTTGCAGATGTTTGCTTTGCTGCTCTTTTTCAATCTCCATACAAGATAATGATCAGGGATGGGAAGATATTTATTTTGCTGCCAGAGATCACGTACCCAATGAAAAGTGGATCTTTACATTTTATAAAGATGTAAAACTATAATGAAAAAATATTTGAATTTGCCAGGGCATTTTTTAATCAGAAATTTGATCCATGACTGCTCTTGTTTGTCTGACATTGTTTGCATTACATTACAGATTCTCTCATTATTATAGATGCCCTCAGGCATCAAAATTTGATTTATTTTGAATTTCCACACATACTTAGGTATTTATATTTGTCACCATTCTAACCATGCAGATATAGGAACTTGCTTCCTTTTGTGGCAATAAGTGATGATTGAAGGATATTTTTGCAATTTTTTTTAATTGTGGTTTACATGTAAGTCCCCGTCCTCTATATGTATGGCAAATACAAGATATCCTTTGAGTCACCTTTTTTCACATAGGCTTTGAAACCATTTCTTTTTTCTTATCTAGTCGTGAGTCAAGGAGTTGTTCACCTTTTCAATTCAAGCCAGATCTTCTTGGATGCTTACAAAGTGTGGCTCCTGATATTTGTTTTCATTTCTGCCTTCAACTTTCCTCCTTGTTCTGAGATCAGAAGCATGAGGAGCAAAAGGCTGAAAAATAACTTGTTCTCAAGGTTTTCTAGTTAAGAGGGATATCCTGCATATTTCATAAGGGAAAATTTCCTGCAGTAACTGCACATGGTCAGACCTTTGCCTGTGAGAGATATCCCACTGTTTGGAGGGAGATACTGTGCATGTTTAAGAATCTGCCCAAGCTGACAGAAATGCAGGACTGGGGGCTTTCTTTTTATCATTTCTCATTGTATTTGAATAGATTGCCCGAGCTCAGACAAATATCTGCAGTTTTGGCTGCTAATCTGAGCTAAGTGATGTTTCAAATCTAGTGGAATTTGTACATTATTACCAGTTACCTTTATGCAATTTATTTATTATCATGTTAAAAAGAGTGCAATGGCAGGTTTTTCCCAAACAACTTTCTGATTCCTCAAGTTGCTTCATATCTCGGTGATAAAAATACTTTATGGAGTTTTATGAAACCTTTTTATGAAGGCTTTCGAAATAGTGTGTGATTGTCCAGATGTGAGAATTCCTTTCTGAAATGTAAAGAAAATCACAGTATCAGAAATACAGGTTCTTTTAATATGCACTGTTAAATTCATTTGTCTTACAAAATTAGACGGCAAGATCTGATGTAAAAATCCTCCTTCAGTTATGATACAAGACATTACTGGTAATTATTTTCCATACAGTACAAAGAAGATAAGTTCTCCCTCTATTTCCAGATGGCAAAGATAGAAGGTAATTGTAATGGCATGACAGCTACAGTATATATAGAAGAGTAACAGTAAACAAGCTGTATTTTATGTGAGCATTGCTACAATGATTTAAAGGCAAAGGAGCTTTTGAGAAACTAATGATCAATAATTGTCAGGTATTTTTATTGACTATCTACAAAACATATTGTAGAGACTTAGAAATATATTATATGATCTATAACCTCTAGAAAAAGATTAAGTATTTGAAGTATTCTGACATGTTAAAAAAAAAGACAAAAGCAAATGACATTCAGATTTTTGCTTTATGGGACAGAAGTAGATGTGGAAGTTCATATTTTTCATAGTTTGGGGGGACAGTAAAGGACTTGTTCTGACATATTCTGACTAGAAAATTGATAACTGAATACTGCTGTGTATAGACCTCTGGGCAGTATGGTGTATCCAGTCATGCAATATAACCTGCTGTTGTGTTTCTTTTTTGCTTTCTGCAAGATCCAGCTCTTGTTATTTAATCCAGAAGTACACTGTCGCTCCTCCTTGCACATCTTCATAATACTTCAGTAGCGTAAATAATTTTGAATTCTTCTTTCTTCTTTTTTTCAATTCCAAGTGCATGAAATCGTGTGAAAAATGCTGACACTAAGGAGGATGTAACAGGAATCTAAAAAACATGAGTGGCCTAAAGTGTGTGGATAGGGATAATCTTTTCTGTCAGTATGAAAATTATCTTCCATCAAATGTGGACAGTGGACAGATTAAGAACAGGCAAAAAGAAAGTATGATACCTGTGACCTTCTCTGAAAAAGTTAGTTCTTGTGGTGCCAAAATTTCTCACTGGCTCATGAGGATTCTGGTCACTGGCATGTTAAAAAGTTGCTAAATACATACATTCATCACTGAAAGTTTTCTTAAACAAACAAAAGCTGGACAGTGGAAGTGTGTTTGGGTTTATAGAAACTACTATTTATATATGTCTTCTTTTAACAGCTATGTTCCTGTTTGTTCTACCCCTGAAAACAAACCCTGGAAGCAAAAGGAAAAATAGGAACATTCAAGTGTAAAGGATGACGAATGAAAAATGGTAAGAAGTGGGATGAAAGAGAAAGACAAAATGATCGTAAATGTGGAAATAGTGAAAGACGTTTAGTAAGACATCACAAAACCTCTCTCCCTTCCCTGAAAGTCCAAAAAAGAAGTCTGACGTTCTTGCCTGAGGACAGACATGATTCTTACAGTCTCTGGGATCTGCCATGCACTCTCATTTTCCTCCTTTTGGTGAAATGAATGACCATTTGGGCTACAATTAGGAAAAATTTAAAGAGAAGGTCCTGTAACTTGGCAAAAGATCACAGGAGAACACATGTTCTACTGTAATCTTACAGATATTTAGGCAGTTCTTCAATCTTATAGTCCCTTAAAAACTTCATCGACTGTAGAGGCAGAAGATTAGCAAATTTTTCTGAGTAAAAGTAGTCTCTTCTTCAATACCTGTGGTGTTGTCTGTGATAGCAAATTAGTCTCTCTGTAAAAAGGAGAACAAATTGGTGTTCCTAAAGAAATATGATTGTCATTTACACTTCTGGATGTGTCTCTATCAGCCAGAGTTTTCTTCCAGGTTTCCAGTTGTAAATTCAATCCTTGCATTGGCAAAAAATAGCAATGTGGGCCAATGCAGTTAGATAACTCCACGACCATGAGCCAAAATACCAATAGGTTTTTGAGTTTGAGAGTTTAAATCTACAGAACCTTTTTAATAGGTTTATTCATCTCCTGCATACCAACATCAAAAGCAGATCTGCCTCTGCCAAATTGGGCAGCAACTGCTATATAGTTCAGTCTCGATATGGTGACAGTCACATTCTAGTGAATGGACAATGAATGCTCACAGGGTGAGCTGGCTCTGTAAGTCAGAAAAGCCTTGTACAGCTCTCCAGTAAACTCCTATTCACATCTTGAAGTCTGTAGCTGTTGATCAATCTTTCTTTTCCCTGAACCTCAAACACAAAAATATGAAGCAAAGAGGTTCCCAAGAAAGTCCCTTGTGAATCAGCACCTCCAGATGCTCTGCTTCCTCATGGTTCCTTTCTTTTCATTCTTTTGTTGGTGCAGCTGCAGCTGGGAAAGAAAAGTAAATGTAACTGCTGCTGCTGCAAAAATTGCAGCCAGAAAATATTCATTAGTGCAGCAATTGCAAAGTTGCAGCTGTCCAGATAAATATATCTAGCTATGCTCAAATCAAAGCACTACAACAACGACAGATGGTTTTCTCCTAATTAGAGCTGCCATATTTCAAGCTAGGACTTTTCAGAAGGAAACAGTTAGCTGTTTGTGAGTTAACATGTCCAGAATTCCTGGGCAAGTAATAGAAGTGTTCAGAATCCCAAAGTGTGAAACTTCCAGCTGGAAAAGACAATGTCATGGCAAATCTAGACATATGGTAACCTTTTCTCAGATGTGGTTTAGGAGTTTTAGAAAGAATCTGGCTATCCAGAAAGAGATGGATTATGGGCTGGAAGAAACAAATTACGGGATTTTTAGAATTTCCCCCCCAGCTGCAACACATAATGGCTTCTAGATGGTTTGCAATAAATACGATGTTATTCATTTAATTGGGCATAAAGCCTGAAAACAACATAAATGACTGTAGGATACTATTTACAGTATTGAGAGCTTCCCTCTCCCACTGTGGGAAGTGATTAACTGGTTGCATTCATCCCATCTGATGTTAACTATCTGAGACTTGTCTTTCTAATTACAGCTGGTCCCTTACTACTCAACATTCAAGGTAAAAAAAATCTTTCCTTAACATGAAGATCTATTGTTTTCTAAAATAAGTGCCTGAAACAGGAGAGGGAAATTTCCCCTCTCTTTTTTAGAGTTCTTTATATATGAAAATTCATATAATAGAGGAGCATTAATTGTTCTGTCTTAGAAGTAATCCCCTTTATCTAGACGAATCTTTCAAATTTTTAACTACTATATTCTTCAGTTCAGTGACCAAATTACATAGGGATGTTTGAAGCATAGTTTCCAAAAATCAATTAGGTTTACAGTTCTGGCAGTGATGGTAAGAATTGCCACACTCCTGTGTTAACAGTGACTACTCTTCCTTTGCCTAAATTTCATCAGCAGGATAGAAACAGTACAACTGTCCTTCTGAATAAAGAATAACAATTAAATTTGTACAGAAAAATGCTCTCTGACACTACCGTTATGGTTGAGTTCCTCATAGTAAATAGCACCTGAATGAAATATCAGGTGACTACACCAACTTCACCTTTTGGGCTGAGAAAGAAGTTGAGCTGCCATTGAGTAATTTAAATATGCAGGGAATAATTTTTTTCATAGTGTCTGATTTTCCTTTATGTGTCTAAAATTCATTATACTTTTTTGTGATTATAGTAACATCTCTTATGATTTCTTCCTCTAACAGTTTGTCTGTCTTATGCATGTTATCTTTTAATCTCTTTCTTTTTATTTTTTTTTCTATTATTTATTTTTTCCACTTGTAGCATGGAATCACAATGTTGGCTTCACAGTCTGGCCTTCAAAGAATTTTTGAAAACTAATCACCAACTTGACTCTATTTCAGGAGAATATCAGAGTAACCCTTTCCAGAGTAAATCGTTCATGAAAACAGTGACAAAAACACAAAGCAGAATATTGATAATTTTCTAGAACTTTGAGTTCTTTGTTTTTCACTGATGAAATTCTGGTTAGAAATGCTTATGTAAAACTGCACATTTTATTACTGAAAGCTTTCAAATTCCTGTTTCTAGATGTCTTTGTTATTGTTTAATTTAATGCATGTCTATATAGAGAAAAATTAACCATTTTCTTAACTGACTTCTTGTCATGGATTTGTGTCACTCTGAGGTTTAATTAAAAATATGAATGTCTACAACTGGCAGAATATACAAAGCCTCCCTTTCTAGGTTAAGAGTTGTGCTCCAGAAAACAATCTTCTGTTTTGTCTGTGTATATGACTAGTCTTTATAATGTGTTGATGGACAAAAAGAAACTTCAGTAGCATTGTTTTTAAAGGTCTAGAGTTATCTTGAAATAGTTGTTCTGCAGTAGTTTGAAAGCTGTATTTTTGCTCAATAGTATATTCTCACAAAAACGAAACAGTAGTTTAAATTACACTGGGTATCTCACTGCTGAGCAACTGCTGAGTAACAACCCTTTGTGCTCAAAAAAGAAAAAAATAGTAAAAAAAAGTTAAAGCCATTTCTTTGGTGAAAAATTTCAGCTTCCTTTACCTAGCAATACTCTTATGGTTCCCTCAGATTTGCAATGCATTAAAATATGTAACAAAAGTGAATTGTAAATTCACATGTTAAATTCAGATGTTTGTTGAATTTATCGTTGAGATCTAAAAGATATTATGCAATGCACTACACGTAGTTCAGTAGTAGCTCACATATACATGTAGCTATCGAAACATATCGGTGTCCTTTTAAACTTGTTATCATATAATCATTTCTTGCTGCAGAACATAATCTGGTTCCAAGGGATCTTGTATGTAAATTACCTAATTCAAAGGGAAAAAAAAAGCACCATATTTCTTTGTAAGAAGATGTTAAGTGTACTTAATATACTCAGCCTCCTACCTGTTTTTCATTTGGTGTCTTGTGGATATTTTCCTTAATGTTTTAACTGCTTAGCATAAAATAGCATCTGTGAGAAGTTAAGCTTCAATTTATAGCTGTCATATTAAGATTGGATTGGGAAGTGGAATTATGAATTTGCGATCTGGCCAGAGAACATCTCCAAGAATTTGAACATCATTCTGTTTTTTATCTGCATTTAGGCATCTCATTGGACAAGCAGAATAGGTAATGAAATTCACAAATTAAACAAAATATACCACATACCACTACTGAGAAAACCAAAACATTTAATTTTCTACACGTGAGTTCCTCCAAATAGTTTTTCTTTTGAAGATTTTTATTGCTAATTTGCTGGACAATGGATGTTTAAATAAACTACATTGAACTACTTTCAAGTTTTCTGGATAGTTATTAAAGATATGTTTAAATATATCTAGTTTCTTATGTGCGGAAAACCATCCTGGAAAGGTAATATTCCAAATCATGTCTATTTTAATACTTTAGGCTAGTGAATGAAAGGAAGCTACACACTAACAATTTTTTTTCTCAAGTGCAAATTTAGCTCTGGATTTGAATTTGGTTTGAATTTCCTCTCCATAGTATTCTGTTGCTATTAGGCCCCCAAACTTCCTTCTCTGACTGTCTATTCATGCATTTTACTTCAACCTAATGCTGAATCAGAATCTCAAATTAACAGCAAAGCAAACTACATTTTAATGTCTCTTTTCATTTTGAATTCCTATTGATTTTTTCCCCCCTTATTATCACTACTGATATTTACATTGACCTACATCAGTTTACCATATGTGTCACATTGCGCTACAGAGTGTAAACTCATTGAAAAGATTAGATTCCATTCATTACAAGCAGGAGTATTACTCTGCAGACACACTACAAATTGTGTTTCCCTGCCAGTTTTTGTTCCAAACTAATTCTTAGTGAACATTAAAGCATATGGCAAACTAAGATATGTGTGCCTTTCCTTCATTTGAAAAAAATTCTTCAGAAAACAAACAGATAAAAACACACACAAAAAAAACCCCACCACATCATTAGGAAAACTGTAGGGTGAAATCTCAATGTGAGCTTCAAAAATAATGAGTTTTTCAAGTTCTCTTTGGTTATAAATGCAGCCACTAGCCTTTGCATTTTATACTGCTTAACATCCAGTTTGTGAGAAAGCTGAGATTTATAAAATTACATTTCTTTCAGAATATAAGATTACCAGTGGCAGCAAAAGGAGAACTACAAGACTAACAGCTCCATTCTACCAGGTGAGTGGTAACACTAGCTCCACCGCTGTATTGCCAGCTGCTACCAGGCTCATTTGGTCCATTGAGTAGTTTGCATTTTAGGTTCCATGGCTCAATGTCTCTCTCTTCCACATACTTCTAGTGAAAGAACACTGTCCTGCCACATGGTTCTTGCACCTGTAGAAGGAAAGTTCTAAAAATCCCTTCCTTTTCTGTGACTGGTTTAGATTTATTAAGCTTTTCAGAGGTTCTTTCTGCACTTGACTTAAGGTTAACATCTACAGTTTTGATCACACCATTTGAGCCTTTGTAGCCCTGTGACTTTTGCTAGTAGTGGTTTTTGTTTGTTTGTTTGTTTCAGAAAGCCCTATCTGTTGTAGTGACAGTCTGAAATCTCCCTTCAGAAGCTTGCTGTGTCCTTGCAATAGTACAGAGCAGAATACTCTTAAATAAGGATTTATTTTCCTCAAAAAACATAGGAAATTGACAGAGGAGGGATTAAACCACCACAAGAATTCACAGAATCACAGAATCACAGAATCACAGAATTATCAAGGCTGGAAAAGACCTAGAAGATCACCCAGTCCAACCAT
>JANHGO010006690.1:0-21044 GCA_024606505.1 Aquila spilogaster
CGCAGGGAGCGCCACGGGGCCGGGCCGCGCCGCCGGCTGCAGGGCTGCGCTTTCCGGGGAGCCCGCGGGGTTCTCGTCGCCGTGTGACGCTGCCTTTGTCTGCCTTCGCTCCCCCACCCCCTCTCCTCACGCAGGGTCTGCTGGTTGCTCTCCCTCTTCATTTTTTTTTCCCTTCAAGTTCGGTGAGATCATCTCGCCTGGAGGCTGAGATGTGACGGAAATCCTAAGTGGTCCCGTGGTCCGCGAGGTTTCCTCATCTAAACTCAGCCGTCGTCTTGCAGTCAGGTGGTAGGCTTTCAGGAAGCACATACCTCATGGAACGGGGGTAGGGAGCCGTGGAGAGGGGCCAGAGCCTAAAAGCAAGCGGTATGTGCAGCTTGGATAGAAACCATTGTAAATATCGGAGAATGGTCCAGAACAGGTGTGAATTAAGAAGGGAGGGAGCTACTCTTGGGCTGGAAAATGCAGACAAGCTGCTGGCATGTGGCAGCTGTTTCTTTGCAATGGAAGAGTAATCCGGAGCCATAAATGGGTTTTCCATTTTTATGCCTTAGTAGTTAAAATACTTCAGCTTTCAACACCTTGAAATATTTTAAGGGCCAAAGTATTTCATTTTGGTGGTGTTTGATAACAAATATGGGTAGTAGTAATCATCCTTGCAGTTATGTTAAACAGATGGGACAGCCAAAGACTTCACACTTCTTATGGTTTCTAAGTGACTCACTTGAGGAGTGTGAGTAATCACCCTACCGTCCCATTGTCAACAAAACAGTGTTTTCTTCAGTTTTTGTGGGTGGTAGAATTCCAGATTTTGCACGAATGCAGGAGGAAAAGCAAAGAATCTCTCTTTCGGGCAACAGTTTAAATTTAGTTTGAGGGAGACTATGTGCAATTGGCTTCTCATCTCGAGAATGTATGTGTGAGTTTCTCTGCAGCAGTATGGTGATATAGCCAGGAAATTGGTTAACATATCGCGGTTGTTATAGGGTGGGCGCTAACATTTGCTGTTAGGTTTTCATCTCAATAGCAGCCTTATATGAAACTAAACAAGTTTAATCTGTCATCTTCTGTGTGCTACTTATCTCAAGAATTAAGTCACCTGGGGGCGGAGGCACTTTCTTTAATATTTGCTGCAGTATGGATTAAGCATTTTCATGATAGCAGTCGAATGCTGGTGCTGTCAGGATAGTAATAGTGCTATAACCGTGTGTTGAGTGGAGGGGGAGCGGTTGCATTTGTTTTGAGGAAGGCAGGGTAGTGAGATGAAGAGCTGGCTGAGAAATTTGTACTTGGAAATGTGTTAGGAGAAGTGACCTGATTTGAGTGTAGCCTCTGTGATAAACAAAAGTCAGCATTTAACTGCAGATGGTGAAGCTGAGCAAAGAGGGTGACAGTAAATTAACAGCCCCTGCAAACATTATGGGAACAGAAAATGTCTTGAAGGGAAGATGCTCAGATTTCATATAGCTTAAGTTAAATGAGTTAAACGGCTAGGAGGGAAGTACTGCAAACATCCAAATGCAGCATTGGATGCAGGAGGCAGAAGAATGACAAGATTGATTGGGGTGTTTGGAAGTGCAGTCACCTATGGTGAAGTGGGAAAAGTAGCAGATGGGGTGGAAAATGAGACCAAGGATGCATCAGAATGGATCGCTCAGAGAACATAAGCAAGGTATATTAAATGTATGCCAGCATCTGCTGTTGGCAAATAGATTTCCTGATTCTTCATATCTGTTGGCAGCAGTGATAAAGATTTACTCTTTACTGAATGTGTGTCTAATAGTTGGTTTGGTCTGCTTGTTAGCTCGTGAGCTCTTCTGTGAAGACTAATTACCAAGTGGGAGTGTGCTGAGAATGCTGTTCTGTGTTTCCCCATTTAACACTTGAAGAGACTGACATGTTGGTGAATTGACCCCTCAAAAAGAAGTGTTACCCAATAACTTCTCCACAATTAAACATTGTAGTGCTGTATGGTGATTCCTGGTAATCTCGTTAGAGAAGTGGTCTGTTCTGTCAGTTGTCTACCACAGCAGGTATTACAGATGGCTTTTGTTAAATGTGAAGCCCCATTGAAAGGATGACACTCTGCTTTCTCTTCTTTAAAACTGAATATCGAAGAACAGGTATGGCCAAGAACAGGGAGATGCGTTCCTTTGTTAACTGACGCTTGGACTAGAGATTGCAAGGAAAATGTAAAAGTAATGTCAGAATGTCAAAAGAATAACTTCAGCCAAAAATGTATCTGTAGGCTTTGTGCTGTGTGAGTGGTAGTACAGACAGAGATAATGCTGTAATGTGCTTATCAGTAAATGTTTCAAGTGTTCTTCTCCAAAGCAGGAACTGTGTTTGTTGGAAGTCTACACTGGGTAATTACAGAATGTTTTCAGTGATATTTTAGCTTCTGAAGTATGACACACCGCTGTTTTATTTCACTTGGGAAAGGTGAAACAGATTAATGTTATTCCTCTAATTTTCTACACTATCCTTATTTAGCTAAAAAATAAAGTTGTCATTGCTATTATATTTTAAAGTTGGTGTACCAACTGCAATGTCTTTTCAATGAGAAAAAGGGACTTAGAGCTATTTTTGTGCAAGTTAGAAGCAGAACACTTGTATAATGAACTACACTGGTGAATTGACTTAGCAAATAACAGAGTTTGGTTCATCTTAGTGACCTTTAGCTGTTCATTAATAAACTAATTTAAATGAAAATGCTGGGAACTTTCAACCATAAATTAGGTAAATTCTTACTATAATTATTGTACAGTCTAACCTTCCAATTTTGTATAAGGCAGCCTGGCATCATGGATCGCTCTCGGCACCGTGCAGGGAATGGCAATGAACAGGCTTCTTCACGAGAGCATGGTTATGGTGAAGATGAGAGACAACGACAGCTGGAGCGCCTCAGTAGGGAGGAAGCGTATTACCAGTTCATCAATGAACTGAATGAAGAAGACTACAGGTTGATGAGAGACCACAACCTGCTTGGCACTCCTGGTAAGATGTGGATACCTTCAGCAGAAATGTTGTATTGTGAGGTAATGCTGCTGTTGTAAGGTTTCACATTTAGTGGAAATGTGAATTTTTATTTCAAATTAATGGGTCAGTAAAAGTTAACTTAAATAGATGCTGAAGCTGGATAAAAAATATAACTTATCTGTATGTTGGTAATATCCAAACCTAAATAATTAACAGCTGGTATACTAAGGTCTATCTGGCAACTGATGTCATCTGACTGGACTTCTGCAAGGTCTTTGAAATGGTCCCCCACCGCATCCTTATCTCTAAATTGCGGAGAGATGGATTTGTAGGGTGGACTATTCGGTGGATAAGGTATTGCTTGGATGGTCATAGCCACAGGATTGTGGTCAATGGCTCTGTGTCCAGGTGGAGGCCTGTAAACAGTGGTGTGCCCCAGGGATCCATCTTGGGACCAGTTCTCTTTAATATCTTTATCAGTGATGTAGGTGATGAGATTGAGAGCACTCTCAGCAGGTTTGCTGATGGCACCAAGGTGAGTGGTGTGGTTGATACAGCAGAAGGAAGGGATGCCATCCAGAGGGACCTTGATAAACTCGAATGGTGGACCCCTGTGAACCTAGTGAGGTTCAACAAAGCCAAGTGCAAGGTTTTGCACTTGGGTCTGGGTAGTCCCAGGAACTTGATCCTTGAGGTCCCTTCCAACCCAAGCCATTCTATGATTCTATGGTATCCATTTGTCTATGGCAGTATTTTGCGCTTCCAGTTGGTTGCTGAAATTAGCATGTACTTGACGCACATTTAGCATCCACACACCTCCCCTCCCTAGTAACTAATTCTTGGTATCTGTTTACTTCCAATCTCACACTAGTGCTCTTTGCTTTTAAATTTTATTAATTTTACCTCCTTTCTTAAGATTTTCCTTCAAGATAGAAAGTATTGTTATTTCTGCATGGCTGTGTTGAGCCAATAACAGTGTCTCATCTAACAGCAGGATCAAAATGTAAACTATTTCAGGGGAAATAACAGCAGAAGAGTTGCAGCAACGTTTGGAAGGGGCTAAGGAGCGTCTGGCATCACAAACTGATCTGGAAAACAGAGAAGGTGAAGGTAGAACTGCTGGAGGTAAACATTGTTCTTTCATATGTATATATAGTACATACAGATATTTAAGAGAAATGCTGACCAATTTCAGTACTGGCTATTTCAAGTCTTTTTTCCACTCTGCCTCTGTGAAATGTTTTCCAAGACATTTCCTGATGATATAAAACAAAATAAATTCTTATGAAAGACTTTAATAGGAGCCAAATTAGTTTCTTCTCTTCTTCTGTTTTCCCTTTGCTAATGAGTCTAGGGGTGCAAAAAAAAATATTTATTCTTTTAATTCTTAAAAGATCTTATTATACGTTAGAAAAGTTGGCACAGAAAAGAAAACTGGTGAATGGTTAACCTCTCTTCGGTTTTGTTTCTTTGTCTTATTTCTGTTTGTTGTAACAGTGAGGTTGGTACTACTTATGCTCATCACTTCCTCACCAGTATTGGCTCATTTGGCCAGTTCCTTTTCTAAAAGGATAAGATCTGTCTTAGTTTTTCTCACTTTATCAAAATTAGTTGACAAAGTTACTCTCAAATCAATAGCTTAAGTGAGAGATGGCTATTGGACAAGTTGAACTACCTTTGGGTCTCTGTCTGAGCACTTCCTCAGAAGAGGCTATGCGGATATATTAATTTCTCTGTAACTGCTGGTAAGACCAAAATTCCAGCTTCAACTTAGTAGTTTTGCTGACATACCTATATACAGCATATTTTTAGCAAGGTTACATTATCACAGAGTGGTAGCTGTCCTACTACTGTGACGCTTAGGAAGTCAGAGTTCAGCAAACATAGATGATTTGGAATGCATCATAGTGTGCTAAGAACGCAGTTGTATGAATGCTTGCAATTCTTTGTTTCTCTCAGATTCTGATGTTCTTGGAGAAAACTCAAATGGTGATTCTTTGCTTGAGTGGCTGAACACATTTCGTCGCACAGGAAATGCCACTCGCAGTGGACAGAGTGGGAACCAAACCTGGAGAGCTGTGAGTCGAACAAATCCAAACAGTGGGGAATTTCGATTTAGTCTTGAAATCAACATAAATCACGAGCATAACAATTTGGAAACCGCTGGTGAGGAGTATGTGGGTATAGATCGTAGCAGAATGTATTTAGAAAGAAGACATCAAAGAGCTGCCAGTCCAGTAACCACACGAACAAGGAGCAGAACTGCAAGAGTAGCAAACGGCGAGGCTGCACGCACTGCACGGACCAGATCTTTAAGAAGTTCTGTGGTGCAAAGCTCTGAAGCAGCCTCTCATCCAGTCTCAGGGAGGCTCAGGAGTAGAACGAGGGAGTTGACTGGCCTTCAGCAAACAAATACTACACGTAGTAGTTCTACAACTTCTGGCGAACAAAGAGAAATGCCAGAAAGAGGTACTTCTACAAGAGTCACAAGAGGTAGATCTAGAACTAATGTTCGGGTGAATACAAACCAAAGACTGGAAATTCTGCGGTTGAGGTCTACTTTGAGTAGTCGAAGCCGCTCTCCACAGCGAAGACAAGGTGAGACTGCTTATTCTGAGGAACCTGGGCAGAGGCAGGATAGAAGTACACAGCAAGCTAGTAGAAGTAGAAGACAAACAGCGCAGCATCCTCAGCAGCCTGCTGAACAACAAGCAAGAAATAACACTCAGACGCCTCAGCTTTCTGCTGCAGCCCCATCCTCAGGATTAACTTCAGAAGAGGAAGAATCTAGTAGGCCAGTAGCTGCTGTTAGAAGACATCCAACAATTACTCTAGATCTTCAAGTGAGAAGAATTCGTCCTGGAGAAAACAGAGATCGGGACAGTATTGCTAGTAGAACTCGTTCTAGAGTAGGAATGGCAGAAAACACAGTTACTTTTGAAAGTGACAGTGGGGGATTTCGGCGGACAATATCGCGATCAGAACGTGCGGGTATTCGAACCTACGTTAGCACTATACGAATACCTCTTCGTCGGATCTCAGAAACTGGGCTTGGTGAGCCTTCCTCAGTGGCTCTTCGGTCAATCCTTAGACAAATTATGACAGGTTTTGGAGAACTGAGTTCTTTAATGGAAACTGAATCAAACTCAGAAATGCATAGAGGTGCTCATCACTTACCAGATGTACAGGCAGAGCTGAATAACTCAAGTTCAGTAAACAGAAGCAGTGATCCAAGTGGGGTTTCTTCTCGGAATGGGCATATAGTAGAAGACGACAGTGAAAGAAATGGACAGAGCGATGATATACAACACTATGGTCGCAGTAGTGAAAACCAGGATAACAGACAGTCTCAAGATGCTAACAACCTAGTGGAAAATGGAACTCTGCCCATCCTTCGGCTTGCCCATTTCTTCCTGCTGAATGAAGACGATGAAGATGAGCGTTTAAGAGGTTTAACCAAAGAGCAGATTGACAATCTTTCTACTCGGAATTATGGGGATATTCACACTGAGGAGGAAATCAGTAAAACATGTAGTGTTTGCATTAATGAATATGTAACAGGAAATAAGCTAAGGCAGTTACCTTGCATGCATGAATTTCATATTCACTGTATAGATCGCTGGCTTTCTGAAAATTCCACTTGCCCAATTTGTCGGCAACCTGTATTGGGGTCTAATGCTACAGACAATGGCTAAAATCATTTATACTGCTCAGTATTCAAGGATCTACTTCTGCTCTGTTTATAATGAGCCAGATCAAATGAATCAACTTGCATAGGGGTCCATTTGTGTGGGGAGTTTTGTTAGATTTCTTTAAAAATAATAGCAAACTTGTCTAAATCTAGCAATGTAAATAACTATTTTTCTCCGAGTGCAGATCTAGGAGTACACATAGAACCAAATGATATCAGTAAAGTTTATATTTTTTTAGGTAATTTTGTTATGCTAAGCACTTTTGTAAATAGAGAAATGCAGTAGTTAATCGGTCCTGCTTATTGTATGGTTTTTTTAACAGTGTAATGGACTCACTTTATTTAGATTACCAATTGTTTCACACAGACCTACCACTGTGTTGAAAAATTAGTGTCTAAATAGCCATTCATTAGCTTTTTGTTCTAAGAACAATTTCTTTTACAGAGAGTCTCTTGCTGGATATGTTTGCTAAAGATATTTAAGTTACTTGAAGTGCTCATTTTAATATACAATATATTTTTTTTAACATTCAAATATCCTTTCCGAAAACTTGCCAATTTGGTTCTATTTAAAATTTTTATGGCAGTTTTTGCATGTGGTTTTACACAATGCTTAATGCTGACAAGTTCATGTTCAAGAGCGGATGGGTTAGTGATATAAAATGTACATAATTAAAAGCTGTCTTTGACAATCGCTGTCTTTTCAATACAGACAGCAGTCACGTTGATGACAATTCCAAGAGTGTGTGTCTTAATGAACATGTTTGCTCAGAGAGTAAATGAGCATTGAGGAAGCCTTTTTACTTTTCCAAATTACTCAATATTCATGTTTTTTTTTAAACTGCCTTAGTTTAAAGAGGGAAATAATTCCTTAACCATTATATTGTCTACAATATGCATGTTTTGTGCATCCTACTCAGAAAGACAAAGGCTTGAAGTGTTTTTGTACAGAATTTTAAGGTACATACATTATTAGTCCTCTTAAAACGTCTGAGGACCAAATGGCAAAAGACACTAAAAAAGACAAAATAAGCTTCCCTTGAAGTCCCCAGATTGCTGTATAATTAGATATTAAACTTTATACCAGTAACTTATAAAGAAATAAAGTTGCAAAGTAAATAACCAAGGCTTTGTGTGGATTCCTTTTGAACCGTATCCTGTACATTGCTAAGAAGACTGAATGTTCATTCTCGGGTTTTTTGCCTTTCATTTCCCCCAGCTGTGTACTGGTGTTTCCACAGTACGTGTTAGCTGCTGTGGTAGATTAAAAGAAAAATCAAGACAAAGTGCTCTTAAGGCTTTTGGAAGTAAGCTGAATGTTAGAAAAGCTCATCTTTTTCTGAGGCATGTACATCTCAATCTGTAGAGAAAGGCAGAATCATGGAACACATATGTGTATATCTTGAGTAGTTGAAAGAATACCTACTGAATATATTCTGACTTTTTCTGACTATGGACTGCCTTGATAGGATGTGTTTCAATTAAAACACTTGGTTATGTGAACCTGGAAGGGAAATGATATGATCCTATATTAAGTTATTGGGTGTCTTTTTCAGGTTCGCACACAAAAAGCTTGTGTCAAAAGTTCCATAAATTTGGGATGCTTCTTGAATTTTTTGAAGAGGTTTAAATGAGTTTCGGGATATGATGAAGATCTCTTCTGATATCATTTGGACTGCTAATTGTTATGAACATTGCTAACATCTCTCTGATGGCTCCTTGCAATATTAAGAGGATAGGAGATTTAAACATCATCACCAGAACTATCTTTTTAAGTTTTTCTGTTATTCTTGTTAGCTCCTGATGTGGACAGTAAATATGTGGGTGCCTTCTGCTACTTCCTTGTCTCCTGTGGTTTTCCTTTGTATTTGAAAGCTGCCTCACTCAAGTTTTACAGCTGTAGACACCTGCCTTTGCCTCATTGTTGCTTTGCTGATAGGTTCTTTCAAAGTCAGTTTTTGCTTAAATCTTTACTGGATCACACATTTATATGTTTTGTACGTTGTTTAACTATTAAGTTGGAATCCTGCTCAACTGCTCACTAATGCCCTAAAGGTAAAGGGAGATTACTTGTGCTTTCTTTAATGAAGTTGGGGTTGTTTTGTGTAATGGCAAGAGCAAAATTTCTGATACAGTTCAAGACAGGATACCCATAACTGAGCTGTGGTTACTGAGCTGGGGAAATCTGTTAATTTATTTGTTAATTTATTTGTTAATTTATTCCCCATGCATTTCCTAGCAGTTTTCAAACTCATCTGTGTTCTTGATCTCCACAGAGATTTGATTACAGATTTTAAAAAGTTTCTTTTGTGAGAAGTGTTTGTTGTTTTACACTGAAATTTTTACTGTTTAAGATCCTAGTTTTGTATTGCAAAATGCAACATCACCATAAATAACGCCTCCCCATTCGTTTTGCTAATTTTACCACTTTTTAATAGAAGAGTCCTAATAAATCTCTTTCTACGTAGTTACAAATAAAGAATAGCTTCTATCCTCATTGCTCTTCTTTAATGGGAGGACAGGTACTCTTGCAGTACTTAAGATGTGGATGCAGTAGGCCTTATGAGGAGATCGAGTAATTTCTTTTATCCCCTCTGTGATCTGAATAATTCCTGATATTCCAGTTTTGGTTTTGATTGCTGCTCAACACTGAGAAAGTAGGAAAGTATGCAAGAAAGTATCTTAAGGAAGCATGCAAGAAGACTTCACAGTTTCTTTCCTGAGTGCTGAATAGTAACTCTAGAACTGGCTATTGCTGTGAGTTTTATTTAGTCCTTTTCCCTGAAAAGAAATACAAAAGCTGAATGTTCAAATTCTGTAATGCCACAAAATTTTGTTCTTTTTTTCCTGTGTATTGTCACAGTCCTTCACTCCGCTAAGATGCACATTGCTCAGTGATCCACAACATTCCTTTCTCCTCTTAGAATTCAGCATATTTGACAATTTCCTGTGGAAGTTCTCATTTAATTTACTCGACTTTCACCTCCCAGTTAAGAGACTTTCTCCAGTGCAATTCTCAGCTTTTTGTAGCAGAATTCATTAACACATTTTTCTCCCTTTTCAAAGTAACACTTGGCTAACGTGGAACTGTATTTGTCACCCTTGCTGTGCTCTGCTTCAGGAATGCTCTTTGTAGTTGTTGAACATAGTGAGGCGCAGGATTGTATTTCCTTCTGCTTCCTATGGCCTGCACTAAGGTAGCAGGAGCAGGATACTTCCCAGCCCTATTTCTGTGCAACAGCAACCCTTCTCAGGTTTGGCTGTACAATCTTGACACCATACTCAGTACAAGAAACCTCAAAACTTGAATTCTCCTGTATTTACTATCTTGATACATCTAATAAGGAAGGTGTAACTTTTATGTGCCCATAGCTCTACAAACTGACTTCTCTTGCGTTTTCAGCATCAGCAGAGGCATGAGTGATTCCTGTTGGACAGATTCTGCATTTCTCCGGCTTGTGATTTAAAGAGCATGTGATGACTTGGTAATTTGCCCAGTTCCTGCCTGTTGACTTCTGAAAGGTTAGCTCTTGTTATAAAAATGCATACTGGAAGGTACGCGCTACCATGTATCGCATATTTACCTGGGCAGCAGTATCATGGAATCATAGAATTATAGAATGGCTTGGGTTGGAAGGGACCTTAGAGATCATCTGATTCCAGCTCCCTGCCATGGGCTGGTTGCCACCCACCATCTCAGGCTGCCCATGGCCCCATGCAGCCTGGCCTTGAGCGCCTCCAGGGATGGGGCACCCACAGCTCTGGGCAGCCTGTGCCTGTGCCTCACCGCAATCTGAGTGAAAAATTTCCTTCTAGTATCTAATCTAAATCTCCTCTCTTTTAGTCTAAAGCCATTCCCACTTCACCTGTCTCTGTCTGTGTAAAAGGTCAGTCTCTCCTGTTCATAAGCTCTTCAAGGACTGGAAGATCGCACTGAGGTGTCCCTAGAGCTTCTTTTCTCCAGGCTGATGAACCCCGGTTCCTCAACCTTTCTTAAAAGGAGAGGTGCTCCAGCCATAAGATCATCTTTGTGGCCCTCCTCTGGACCCGCTCCAGCAGCTCCGGAATCTTCTTGTATTTTGGGCCCCAGGCGTTGGTGCAGTTCTCCATATGGGGCCTCACAAGGGCAGAGCAGAGGGGAACAATTTCCTCCTTCTGCTGGCCACCGCTCTTAATGTGGCCCAGGATATAGTTTGCCTTCTGGGCCCCAGGTGCACACTACTGGCTCATGTAAAGCTTTTTGTCCACCAGAACCCCCATGTCCTTTCCCACTGGGCTGCCAGTGTAGAAAATTGCTGGCCCGGAGAGCACTTGGTGATGCTGAGGTGTGTCAGGTGGCCTGGCCCTCACCCTGTTCATACGATAGGGATGCAGGAGGTTAATGAGGAACTGGGGGCAATAAAAATGGGTGACGTGGTAGAGATTAAAGGCCTCCCTGAGGAGCAGTGTTGTCTGTGGCAGTTTTGGGGCTCTAGTTTGCGTGCATCTGTTACAGCACTAGATGCAGAGCTACCTGATGCATGGCATTGTTGGGTGGGATTCAAGGTGCCTTGATGTTGGAAGTCACAAGTATCTGCTTTTAAAATGCACTGAGAGCACTAATTCATCAGGTTGTAGGCTAACAACAGGGCAAGCCTGTACGCTTTGTGTCTGTCATAGCAATTAAAGGGAGGTTGTGTCCAGTGCTATGACATTTTTGCATCCTGCTGAGTCATCTTACTGTGAAGGTTAGCATGCAGAGAAATTCTTACATAAGACTACATAAAATAAGCAATGACTTGACGTTTACTGGATATAAAAGACTCAAAGCCTTGTAGTTAGTTAACTGCAGTCAAGGGAACAGGGTGCTCATATGCAACTGCAGCTGGAAGTTGAGAAGAAGCAAGCCAAGAAACAAGAGGAGGAATGTTGTCTATGCCAAGGTGGTCTGGCTCTCTAGCGCCTCCCGTGCTGATGTTTGATACAAACAAGGCCTCTCTTGAAGCGCTAACTGGGTCAAGTTCTCTTACGGAGCTGCTGTCAAATCTTTCCTTATATTTTGCTATAGAGCTGTAAGTCTTTTTTACTGCGTGCATTTTGATTCCTATCTCTAAGGGAAGAATTTAATTCTTCATGAGTTAATTCATGATTCTTATTGCTCACGCTGATTTCTTCAGTATGTTTGTGAGGGGAGGATCTGCTTTGTACTCTAAAAATTTTTCTTCTCATCTACCTTAGGTTTTCTTCTCCTTGCTTTTTTTTCATTTTTTTGAATGAGCATTAATTCAGCAGCCAACTGTCTTCTATTAAGATGTTTAATAGGATATGGCTTACATCAACACAATTCTATGGCATGAAAGAAAGCTAAAAGTAAAGAAGTGTTAAAGATGAACGACTTTTTATTTTGACCCTATAGGAAATGTCTCCCAAGCCATCTTTGCATTATATCTAACAGACATTTCTTATATCTAACAGACATTTCTTATTGGAAATCTGCTTCAAGTACACAGCTATAGGCACTGGGCTAGCTTTACCTCTGGAAGGAGTAAGTTGTTAAGCGACTTTTATTGGTGACATCAAGAAAACTAGTTTTGTTTATATGGAAATAAATTGGAAAGCATGGCAGAAGTTTTTTAAAAATAGTTTTGATTGAAATACTAAATCGAGGTCAAGTGGCGACACTAATCTAGAACATGTCTAGAGAGTCTTGATGCTGAAAATGACCTAGAGAGCTGGATTGGGCAGGATCCTGGAAAAGGTATAGAGAACTCAGGCTACATTAATAGTTTTTTTTTTTCCATTTCTTACATGTATGATGTTATCAGTGACTTCCTTGCTGCTATTATGGCCATGGAGGCCTCTCTAATAGTCTCTCCCTTAATAATATATAAACTAGAAATGGATTCCTGTGTTGTAAAATAACTGCAAACTATGCAGAGGTGTTTTAATTTCTTCCTGTTCCTCAAACTCTTTCCATCTTCTTCTTTTTTTTTTTTTTTTAATTCTTTCATCTTAGGAGCTGACTATTTCCACAAAGTACTATCCGGGATATTTCTGGATTATCATTGCACAAATGATAGAGAGTATTCTTGCCTGTTTCTTCAGTATCCTGGGGCACATCCTGTCAAAATGTAAGGATTATTTCTTTCAATTGGGATCACTAAGAAAAGGCACTGACATAAAGTTGACTGAGTCTGTAGGATTTACCCATTCCTGACGAGGCTTTGAGACCTGACTCTCCTTCTGATGGTACACCAGTGCAGCATGGGTTTTCAGGCTGAAAGATGAATACAGGATATTGAGGGAGAAAGGGAGCAAATGGCAGAAAGCTCTGTGTTATGTTATCCAGTCACATAACGTGGTTAGAACCATGCAGCTGTGCATATCCAGCTTTGATCAGAACAGCATATGCAACAGAAGAAATGGGCACTCTAATAGTGCAGCACTCAAAATATATGTCTTTAAAATGAAGCGTATCCTTTGCTCTCTTTGGATGCTGTGCAGCTAATCTGGTTTTGGCCTGCGTGCAGGAACCATTCACTGAAGATGAGTACTGCAGGCATCCTACAACTCTCCATCAGCCTGCTCCAGTTTGCAGTGGGAATGGGTTGAGCCCACCATTTGGATGCACATGCTGTGTCAAAGCAAGATTTCTCCCATTTTCTTCCCTCTCCTGGGCTTTCACTGGACTTTGACCAGTTAAAATAAGACCCAGCAAAGTTCACCAACATGCCGACTCAGTGCAAGCTGCCACTTTGTGTTCATGCTTATTCCAGCAGGTGTTTATACGACCACTATATTTATCTTCTGTGTAATATACATTGCCTGAGGTGCAAAACTGAAACATATATCTAACAAAACAATACAAACATAGCTTGAATTTCTTCTATGGGTTGAAGAGCTAAAATGGGGGCTCATTTTGTCCCATTATTTTAAACAGTCCTTTAAAAAGACCTAACTTCAGGCATTTGTAATACACAGTTGGGATTCTCATCATGAGATAAGTGGAACAGGACACTTACTCTTACTTCCAAGAAAAGCACTTGTATATTATGCTGGACCTTTCTGTCTCATCTTTAGTATTAAGTCTTCATCTAGGACAGTTCCATTGAAATGTATTTCCTTATGCAGCATAAGTTCTACTGTGCTGAACATCTGCATATACCTTACACAGCTTGTAAGCTATTTTCACAGTTCACGCAGCTTTGAGCTACTGAGCTCAACATTAGCATGCAGTTTATTCCATTCATTGTATTAGAAGTGTACATATAAAGAACTGTTATTTCTGTTCTGAAAGAACAAATGCCAGTATATGTATGAAAACAGTCTATAATTAATGTTCTTATGTGTAGCAGTTAACTCTTTATGCATACGATAAGAATAAAGAAACACAATACAACTTGCCTAACACTGTAGGATTTGCCTGTCTGTATATATACAGACATGCATATATGTGCCCATATATACACAGTGTTGGAGGTGCTCAAGGCCCAGTTGGATGGGGCTTTGGGCAACCTGATCTAATGGGAGGTGTCACTGCCCATGGCAGCAGGTTTGGAACTGGAGGGGCTCTAAATTCCCTTCCAACCGAAATCATTCTGTGATTCTACACTATACATGCATAAATTGAATTCTACACGAAAAACACATGTAAACATAAGGAAAAAAATATAGACATAACAATGTAATGATAAGGCTAGAATTAGTAGATGTCTAGATTCAAGTGCTTCTGGTGGGATTCTTCACTGTATACACACTATCGTTGGGCACCATCCCCGGTATCGTGACAGCTGAGATCTCTTTTTTCTAGACTACTTCAATTCCATTTGTTTGTTTTTCTTAAAAGTTTATGTTCACTGCTAGATAGAAGTAATAAGTTTAGGGTTATTTCAGCAAAAGTTTTCTAAAATGTAGTCCCTACTTCTCTCCTTTGCTCTCTTTTTCTCTCCTCTCCACCTTAGACAATGTTTCTGGCTTCCCAGCTGCTCTCAGTCACTTGGTTCACAACATTCCCTTTTGTCCGTACTGTGCTCTGACCTTCGACATTAAGTTATGGCTCCTTTCCTGCCCCAGTGTATGGAAGCAGATCATGAGATTGATGTCCTTGAGAGTAGTGTAATTAGAGACGTGAAAACCCAGCAAGCACACTGACTGAAGCACCCTAAGTAAAAACCTGGCTGCAGAAGCTTCTCTCTGCCGAGCTGAGGCCGTACCGCCCAGCAGAAGAGGGCGCCCGACAACAGGCGTTGTTTTCTGGGAGGGAGGGAGAAAAACAGAGGGCTGGGACCACAAGCTTTCCCTCCTGCTGCGCTGGCCCCGACCTCAAGCTGGGAGCAAAGGCCAGAGCAGCTGTGCCGACGCGGGAGCTGTCCGTGGTGCTGGCGGTCAGCGCCCAGCACAGGGAGCCGCGGGCGAGCACAGTGCCCCGGGTTTAGACCACGTTTCCACGGTTTTAAAATTATTTGTTACTTATTACATGTTGTACACCACTCTTTTTTCTTGAATGCAAATATTTATGTAAATCATACAGATATACTATTTACTGAACTCTATTTCCCATCAAATGATAGCCCTGTCTACAATCGCTAGTTCAAAACATTGTATTCTGGAATACTCACATACTTGCTGCAGAGCGTGTCTTCATCTTAACAAGCGTGTTGTTTCTCATACATGTTTCAGTCATTCTGATCATGTCTGATCAAGGCCAACTTTTGCTTCTCCGCATTTTTTTATAATACTACAAAGCAGCTGCCACCAAATCAGTATGGCATGCTTACCTGCATGTCTTGGGTTCTCCTGGCACCAGACTCATTGGTCACAAACAAGAGAATGTTGGACTCAAGTTAGCTGGCAGCCTAGCTGTGGGGAAAAGAGGAGAATGAACACAGTAAAAATACACCCACTATCCACATTCCGAAATATATCTTAAACTCGTATTCCTTAAGCATTTCATTTCTCCAGTATTATTCTCTGCTTAACATAACTGGTTTTTTTCTTCATTACCAGTTTGGTTCAGCACAACCTGGGGAAATCTCCATAGTCTACTGTATCATTTCTCCCTTCTGTGCAAAATATTCATAATGATTGTTCTACACACCACTTTCCATCTACTGCCAGCCTGATGAATTCCTCCTGCGAACACTATTATCATGGAATAAGATGACTTGCTCTGATATAGTTTACTGTATTTTTAATGTGCATACAAACCTGGAGTTATTCTGGCAAAAGAATAACACAGATGTTTGTTTCCTTAACACGTAAATATGAAGAAGCCCCGAAAGTTGTTTAATAAGTAGTTAGTCTTTAATATACGAGAAAAAAAAAAACCTACATTTTTTTCCCTGTTATTTAGTTGCACTGTTTTTAAGTGCTAATATAGAAAGGGCTCAGTATTTTTCAGTTTTTCAGAAATTTTCAGGCAAGTCACACATCTCATCCTTCTACAGAAGGAGTAGGAAATTCATTTTCCAACATGATTATTCTACTCACTATAATTTTATTTACAAATGTCATTATTCAGAAGTCATCTGGAAAGCCTTGATGTGCCCAGAGATTATTATTTTACATTGTTGAATTCACTGGGAAAAATATTTATTTATTTATTTATTTATATAGCATTCAATGAGCTTTGAATGGAACTTGAAACATGAAAGAGAACTACATTTCCAAATCTTTGTCCTTCTGTTTTTCCATCATTGCACTGACAGTTAATGGCTTACTCTTCCTTCTCTCTTCCACCCCCAACCCTGCCCCTATTCTGTGTGCAGTTCACCACAATTCTTTCCACTTCCCAGTTAAATCTCTGGACTATGTTTAACTGTAAGAGCAGTGTACTTTTGAGTGAAGTTTCTTCTGCACTAGAAAGTACAGAAGACTGCCAGATTGTTTGGGAGGACACAGGTGGGCCATGCATATGTTAATATATGGTCATAAAATATCTTCCTGCTGCCCAGGAGTGTACCTTTTGTCATGTCCTTTACCTCTCTGTAGAGATGCAGTGGTTCTGCATAGGAGATCCATAGACGATTTCATAATTTTTCACAAGGTCAGTGAGGCTAAGCAAATTTTCTGGATCTGAAGTAGCTTTCTCTAACAATCTAGAAACAGCAAATGCTGGCTTTTTGACCTTGTCAAAATTGTGATGAATGACAGATACTGTCCAAATATTTCAGCACAGAATTTCTATCATGCTAGTTTTGATCCTATGCATGTAACAAGGGCAAAAATATAACCCAGCACAAAGATTTGCTTTCAGACCAAGGCAGTATGTTTTTATTTTTAAATACAGAAGAATTAAACAGGCAGAACTTTCATGAAAATACTCGAGTCCTGTAACTGAATATCATTACTGGTAGAAACCACAGGCTCTGTACTGAGCTTGTAAGGCCTCAGGGCTGATGCTTGTTTTGGTTGAGCTGTTCTTGACGAGTGTGAGGCTTTGTTTTTACATTCTTTAGTTATAACAGCAGTATCTCTATGAGGAGATGGCTGTGTTCATCATTTGCTTAACCTTGTTGTTAATAAAATCTGTTATATGGATAGTGACATGGAGTTATTCTAAGCAGAAGGAGATATTTATGAATAACACGATGCGGTGTATAGGGATACAAGCTTGGGATGACTGCAGACTTTGTTGAGAGAGGGGACACAGGACCACGCAGGGGAGGCATAGGATCACAAAAAATAAAAAGGGGAAGAGCCTTGGCACTGCAGAACTGAGGGCTTTGAACAGATCTCCAGAAGTCAGCTAGTGAAGTGGAGACTTTGGACCTGGGTAAATCTCGGTTTAGGGATAACAAGAAGAACAAAGAACAAGTACATAACTTAAGTACATAGATGTAGAAGTCTATCAGAAAACATAAAAATAGCCCCAGGGTCAGCCTCAATCCAAAGAGAAGGAAGTAAAGGAGGAAGAAGAAACCACACCACATCACACTTTTCTCAACACAGCACTTGTTGAGAAGACACCAATGATACCTGCTGTTCTATGGAGACTGACACTGTCAGCCTCAGCTCTCAGAGGGATGGCTAAAGGGTGAGCACAACATCAAAAAAGGAATAGATAGGATGAGTGTATCTACATAAAAAATGAACTGTTACCTTTTTTTTGTAATAGCATTCTCTTCTTTCCTTTTTTCTGTATTTTCTATAATAAACTCTCACCTAACAATTCACTGATTAGACAATTAAGTTTTCTGTTATGCTACTACGAAATTCTATATAAGGTGTTTCTTTTTTTTACATAACCAAGCTCTGTATAACATCAGTAATTGGAGCAAAGGATACATCTTTTGGAAATCTGGACTTAGTCTCTCCAAGGTCCCAGACAGTATCTGGCACTGTTAGAAATAGAATCAAGATATCCTGTCTCCCAGTCTGGCACATTAACCACAAAACCATTCTTCCTGCCTTTGCTTTATTTATTACATTGGAATAATTATGCATACTGAGATCTTTGAAAGTACATTGCTATAAATACTAGAAAAGTAAGCACATTGTATTTTGAAGATCATCAGCTCCTTTCTAGTTTTCAGCACATCATTCAAACCATGGAGCCATTATGACAGACCTTAGGGAATCACACTGTCATGACTCATGGTCCCACAATATACAGTATAGTGTGCATCAGCAGCGCGACAAAGCCAGGCATTGCAGAACAAAATGACAAAGGTGAGGCCTGCACAGTTTAACAATATATTTCTTTTCTCGCAACTCAGGGCTAACCTGCTACTTGTTACTAATGACTATAAGCTTGCAGAAACAGAAGCAAAACCACCTTAAGTTCACCTCAAGACTGCAAATTCCCTTTCCTGCAGGCCCTACCCTTCAGCCTTCACAGGACACGGGTTCAGTCTCAGTTACTGAGAGAACCTGGCACACCGTGCTTCCTCACAAGATACCTTCACAGTATGCTTTTTCCCTTTTACTCCCCATTTGACTGCAATTCATGATTACACGAAGTACCTGCATGGAGAGATAGTGTAGGCAGATCCTCCAATGCTCACAGGCCATGCAGAGGCAAAAACGTTTTTTTCTTCTGTGCCATTAAATTCCTGGCAACTAATGCTTGGGGATCTGCCTTCCACAGGGATACATCTCAGGCTTGTTGTAATAAGTGTGGGCTGAGTAATTAAACCTCTTTGAGGAGTCTGAGGAGTCAAGGTTGCATGTAAGCTGAAGTAGTGAGAACACTGAGAAGGACACAGATAAAAGAAAGCACTGTGCATGAAAAGGAAGAATGCATCTTAGCTGCTACTTAGCTACTAGAGAATACCTCGCAGAGCTGACAGCTTGCAGTTGGCAGTATTTTTAGTGTACTGCAAACATAATTTACCTGACCATTAATGTCTGAAGAAAAAGTAAACACAAAACCAGGAGCTGCCATTCTTTGTTGATCATTTTTTTTGAGCACTTTCCCTGACTTTGATCCAACAACTTGAATCCAAAGTGACCTTCACTTTTGTCTACTGGCTAACAGCATCTGAATTGATTAGGCAATAGGCAATTCCTCCTGGTGCAAAAACACCGACCATAACAGAAAATAACCTGTGGAGAGGCAATAGTGTAAGCTGGTAGAGCAAACCATATTCATGAAGAAAACCTCCATGGCACATGCTGAAAGTCAAGCAGGACAGCCAGCATTCAGCATTGCTTCTACCAGATCATTCCATTCTCAAAAGCTGTCTGCCCAGTCATCCCCCAGAGCAATAAAATCCATGAGAGCAAAAGTTTTTCTCAGGGCAGAAGTTCTACAGCCTTGGCTCAAAGCAAGTGTCTCCAGAGAAGTGGAGTCCATCCAGTGCAATTAGCACAAAGCATTGAAGTTCCATATTTCTCTGCAGGTATGAAGCCCAACGTTAATTGTAAACTACATTTATACTTGCAGCTTCCTGTGAAGCCCTAGCTGGAAACTATCAGTTTCTATTGTTTTATGTGAGGATGCTGAAGTACAGCAAGGTATGGAGGCCTGGCATTATTTACCATCTTTGAAACAGCACCAAAATTCCCCATCTTGTACTTTAGCCATCTCCATATGGTAGAGTGGTTTGGATAATGATTTAAGGCTTTTTTTTCACAGACTTTCACAGTACTGGAGACTGTTTCCTATGCAGCTGATCTTTCGAAAACTCAGTATCTCCTCATCTCTGATGAGCTTCTGCCTCTCTTCAAACAGCCTACCAGAAGCTACTCGTAGGGAAGGCAACCCTAGCAGAGAAGGCAACCCCTTCAGGTGTGGCAACCATTGCTGGCTGTCCTTGATTGAGACCAGTGTCTACAAAGATTGAAAGACTCTTTTTAGTTGATTTAGTTTATTAGTGTTGAGGAGAAATGGCTTTAAAGTAAAAGAGGGGAAATTCAAGTTAGATGTTAGGAAAAAATTCTTCACTCAGAGGGTGGTGAGGCACTGGCATAGGCTGCCCAAAGATGTTGACGTCCCATCCCTGGAGGCATTCAAGGCCAGGTTGGATGGGCCCTGGGCAGCCTGGTCTGCTAAGTGGTGCCCTGTCCACAGCAGGGAGTTGGAACTTGATCTTTTTAAGGTCCCTTCCAACCTGAGCCATTCTATGGTTCTATCATTCTATTTTTGTTCTATAATTTCTCTCCCTCTTTGTTTTCAGTGGGCAAACTCTTTATTGCAAATGTTGCACAGAAAGAGAAGGGCAATGCGCTGGTAAGGTTAAGTGGTATATTGATTTAATCTTTCTTCTATTTCTATCTTTCATTTACCAGCTGTTTTAAGTTGAAAAGGAATGACAAATTTTGTGAAGATGCTGCCAGCGATGAAGGATGTCCTTGTAACTGGAACAAAGGAGTTTGCTCGGGGATCTAGATCCCAACTGGGCCTTGTTAGGATGCAAAGACGTGGTATCACAGAATCACAGAATGGCAGGGGTTGGAAGGGACCTCTGGAGATTAAGTTCAATGCCCTGCTAAAGCAGGTTCCCTACAGCAGGTTGCACAGGAAAGAGTCCAGAGCGGTCTTGAGTGTCTACAGAGAAGCAGACTCCACAACCTCTGTGGGCAGCCCGTTCCAGTGCTGTCATATTCATTCCAGACAGACAACTTCAGGAAAACAGCGGGCCTACTTCGCAGCGTCGCACACATGGCTCGTTGTGGCTGAGTCGGGCTGCGAGGCGCTCAGTGCCGCAGGAGTAGCACTCCGCCCGCAGGCAGACGGCTGGCTGCGATGTAAGGCAGTAGGGAACCGGGCTGCCTCCTCACGACCTACAAAGCGGGCACGCCGCACGGCCCCGCGCCCCGCAGCCGCCTCGAGCCGGGGGAGCGCCGTTATTTCCGTAGGCAGCGCTGAGGAGGCGGTCGGAGCCGCGGCCGCTAGCGGAGGAGCCCGGTAGGCGCCCGGGGCTGCGGGGCCCGCGGTGCCCGCCGAGGTGGG
>JANHGO010006691.1:0-21041 GCA_024606505.1 Aquila spilogaster
CATACTGAACCCAAAACATAACACTATACCAGCTACTAGAAAGAAAATTAACTCTATCCCAGCCAAAACCAGGACAAGACATCAGACACAAGTTTGAAACCTCTTTAGAGAACTTACTTTGTTGGATCATTAAAGAATGTTTTGTTCAATGTCCCCGAGCAGAAAATGGTGATAAAACTGGAAACTGATAAGCAGGACATGTTCAAGGGACAGCAGATGAGACCCAGAGTGACTGACACAGTGCAGTTCCACTGCACTCAAAACTGGAGAACATCTAGCCCTGTGTGGGCTGTTGGGAAAGCGAATGTGATACTTAAGTTACCCAGGAGAGAGACCTACTGGGAAATAAAAGGAAAAGCCCCAGAGATTCACTGTGTCCTGGCAGAAACTCATGATCTAGTGTAGCCTTTTGCTGCTCTTCCTAGCTGCCATGGCTGTGTTTCAATGGCTAAGAATGAAAGATGGTTTCCGGTAGATGATCAAGCAGTACCTCCTCCCTGGAACTACACCGTCACTCGAGTCTGCTAATCAAGGCTTCACAGAAAGGCCATGTACTGTTTTGTCACCCCACAACGTCACACAGACAGAACGCAAACCACATCTGGCCCATTTGGTTACTTCTCCCTTTTTCACTTACAGGTAACAGTTAAAAGCTCCCTCCTGGATTTCCCAGGTGCTCCAGGCCATGCTCCTCCCCAGTCACTTACCAGTGACACTGTGCTCTTGAAGGCTTTGGCCAGCCTGCGTTACATCTGACAAAAAGATGGGCACAGCTTCCTGGTGATAAATGCCATGGTCCATAATTATTGAGAAAAAAATATTTCGGGGGGGGGGGAAATGCTGTGCTGACCTCTCCTTTTAATAGCTGCATGTCTGGTAAAAGGCTTCAATTCACAGAAAGCATGAGCCAAATTCAGCTATGGTGCTCCTTCAGCAAAGTGAAGGGGATTGCATCAAGGAAGGATTTTGACCCCTTGTGTGCAATTGCAACGGGATAGCGGTGCTGCTGAAACAAGCCACTGCGCTGCATAACAACTGCTGTAGGTCAGTGAAAGTCGCATCTTTTGTTTGTATAGGTGGTAGAGCACAGCCATAAAGCCTGACATTAGTGCCTCTCTCTGATTTTCCCTGAAGTTCATTTTCTAAATGAATACCCAGCATATGATTCTCTCAGCCCTGTGTCTCTTCTGATGATTAGTCTGCTGCCATTTCAGGCTACATGGACCTTCTCTGAGTTCATAATGGGGAAGATATTAATTACGTTCAGGGAAAATTGAGTTTCATGACTCCCAGAGGAACACACTACAGTCTTCCTGAAACAACTTCTTTCCACCTTTTTATGTCAAGTACAACAGACTCCACATAAATGGGGCAAGACATCTTTATGAGTTACATCATGAGTGGAAAAGAACAGCAATTGTATCAAACTGCCTGAGTGCATCAACTTTGTTTCTGAGGAGCCAAAATTATTTTTTGGAAGCAAAGGTAAAGAAGATACTACACAAAGAAGGTCTTCCTTCTCCTCTTTTGTCTGTATTTCCTTTTGGCAGTGGTCATACTCCTGCCTACTTGAACACTGAAGAGGGTTCTTGCTGATGAATAGAATTTGCAAACCCTAAAGTTATGCATTTAAATTCTTACCCTGAGGGACATTTTAAATAGACAACCATAGAGAAAACCAAATCCAGCATATGTTAACTACACTGCAAACTAATTTCATGAAGCAACTTGCACTGGAGCACGAGTCTTAGTTCCAATAGATAATCATTTCTTACTGCTCTTATCATGACAGCATCCTTCAGAAAGACAATTTCTCTCCCAGAAATAAGTGAATTATCTTAAATTCATTAAGGACTAAATCAGAAATTGCCGTTTGATTTTCCTTGATTTGTGCTGCGTACTGATAATCATTAAAATACATCTTTCTTGATCATTCACTTTTTTATTGCTTGAAGCTCCTCTGTATGAGGACTGTACTTTCCCAAGCAGCGTGATCTGGAAGCAACAGCACAGAATTGGGAGACACCCCTACTCCGCCCAAGTTAGAATCCTTACCCTGCCAATGCAAAAAGGAGGAAGGGAAAAAAGCCTCCCTCACTCTCTTACTTCTGAAGAATGGAAATTAATTACCTTGCACATATAGACACATAATTTCAAATAGGCTCAAGTAGCATACATATAAGAATTAATTGCACATGCCTGTTTTCTCTGAAGTAAAGACACATTAAGGATATAAAGACATTTCCAGACCCATGGGAACAATGTTCTTACGCCAGCAGTACTCTACTGGAATACAAAAGAACCTGTGGTTTTTGCTTTCTTAAAATGCATTTAGCGTGACTGAAGAGCCTAGCACTGCTGCTGCGGCTGCTGATTCCCTGACAATCCCAGGCCGAGAGCACAGGGAACGTGGAGAGCACTTTGCCCAAGCGTCCCCTAACCTGACGCACACACAGAAGACACATTTGCAGACAAGCCCATCAGCAGCACCATTTATAATGGCAGAGGAGGAACGTGTGAGCAACAGAGCTCTGACACTGGTTGGCAGACAGGGAAGGGGGCAGCAAGGGCAGGAATGGATGTGGAAGTTGCTGGTGCCACAGCAGAACTGGGTTCGAGCATCCTCTCCAGTCGTCCTCCCTCCCTCCTGCTTTTTAGTCATTTCTTTCCAACTTTTCCCAAAGCAGTGTTTGAGAAAAGGAGAACAGAGAACACAAATCTGCTCAAAATGAAGCCTTGAGTACCACTTCTCACACTGCTCCTGTTTTACAATGAAGAAACTGGGGACAAGGTCCCATGGAACGCTCATGGGTTGATCCCAAGGCCTCTCTCCGCTTGCTCAAATCTTTGGTGGCCCATGGGAGCCCAGCCCCAAGTGGGAGCAGGGAGGAGACCCAGTGCATTATAGCTCCCTCCCCAAAAGGACCTGACCCCACTAGGAACAGCTCCCAACTCAGCTATCTGGGTGGGCTGAGCCATCATTCACAAACTCCCAGGCACTTTGGTGAGGTGTAAGCCAAGAGGAGGAGAGACAAACTCACCCAGCCACAGACAGGGAAAGCATATTGCATGGGGGAGCAGGGAAGGAAGCTTCTTCCACTGCTCTTCACACAGATGTTTCGCCACCAACAGGCCAGCAAAAACCACAGGCAGAGGTGCTACTCCTGGTCTCAGCAGGAGCAAGGTAGGTTGGGCATCCTGTGGCTAAGCACAAGGGCTTGAGATGGAGATTTCCATTGCTGCCATCTAAGAGACAGAGGACAAACCCTGTAATTTCTCTGCCTCACTCTTCCTGCAAAGAGCCATTGCGAGTTACATGTGTAGGGACCTTACACTAGTTCAGTGTGCGTTGTGTGCTAGTTAGAAAGGCAAGACATCAAAATACAATATAAAGTTCCAGTTCTGCAAGAGTCAATGGCTTAAAACAGCTTTAAAAATATAGCCTCAAATTTTGTGTTAGCAATTTAAAACAAGAACAGCTTAACAGATTATTGGAAATGCTGGATTCCAGGTTTAGTAAAAACTTATTCTCGATTAAAAGCTGCTTAATTGAAAGTGGTGTGTGAGTTCTCATCAGCATAAGTAATCTGGTATAATACTTGTACAGGCTGTCAAACCATTGTCACATTGAAATACTGCTTTCCCCTTTCTGTCCATTTGATCATACATTCCATTTTAGATTTCTCTGCTTTCTATACAAAGGCTTCTGAGCTCAAGATCACAGAGACGGTCTGGCAATAAAAACATTCAAGCAGCAATACAGACAGCTGGGAATTTATTGCATCAGGATTTGTTTTTAAAATATAGGTTTCTCCTGATAAACTAATATTGTCATCTGTTCTGGTGGCAGAGCATACTGCAAACAGCAATCTTCCCCCAGAGAAAAAATGTCAGATTGTGATTTATGAACAGGGAGCCACTAAAGAGTATGATTTCACCCTAAATTAGTAATTTATCAAGTAAAGAACCACAAGCAAATAGCTGAATATTGGTGCCTTAAAGGGTCAATAGACTTCTCACTAACTTTTGCTTCAAGCACAAATAACCAGAGACTCCTCCAAGGGAAAACTGTTCTAGTGGATGCCCTAGAAAACGAAAACATTTAGGTCTAAGTGTTGAGGAAAGCATTCCCAACATGACCTTTCAGTGTCTATACAGGGTTCAGAGGAGCCCCACGGAGGGGACTGCACAAAGCTGCTAAACGTAGCAAGTCCATTGAAATGTGGTAGTATAGATCACGAGGAAGTAGTGGGGAGAAAGGAGAGAAAGAAGGGAAAACAAAGCCATCTAAAAGGGTGAGTGTTCGTTTTCAACCTTGATTAATTGCCTGAAGTGAAGCAGTTGATTTCCATGTACAATGAATTATGAATTATTGGAAATCACTATGACACAAGTCGACAGAACAATTGCTTTGTAAAATCCTCTTACAGGCCAGGGAAACGAGTTTCTAGACATCCATCTAGGTGAAGGAGGTTCCCTCTACCTCTGATGAACATTGTCAGGAAACATACACTACCAGCATCCAAAGGCATGGCCATGAATTCAAAGCTATTCAGCTAGGACTAGAAGCAAACCAAGGAAGCTCAACCTGTTGTTCCCTAGTCACTCCCTCAGATGTCTTTCCTCCAGGCTCCCCAACCTTCATTCCCAGGAGTTTCAATGATTTGTAATTTTGTTGACTTAGCAACTGCAGAGCACTCAAATTCACACTACTCTCGATGTTATGCAACGAAGTATAAGTTCTTTGTTCCAAACACCATACCGCAGATATAGATGCATGGATCTGGGCTCATAATTTCCACAAAATTAGGCAATTAAAAC
The DNA here is from genome assembly GCA_024606505.1 of Aquila spilogaster. Classification (NCBI taxonomy): domain Eukaryota; kingdom Metazoa; phylum Chordata; class Aves; order Accipitriformes; family Accipitridae; genus Aquila; species Aquila spilogaster. The sequence continues at coordinate 4,822 of JANHGO010006691.1, forward strand.
TTTATTTGAGGCAGTTTAAGTGCATCTGCAAAACTGCTACTAGTAGTGTCAATAGAACAATTTATGGTTCTGTGCTTCTAGATCCGGACTGTTAGAAGATTTCATGGGGCGTCAATCCATGACTGCTAGGAAAAATGGGTGTTTATTTTACTGGTTGGATGTCAGCAATCCGTTCCTTTATAAGGGACAGCTGGATTCAATAATGAATGAAGGACTTAACTACTGCAAAAAATTTCTTGTCCATTCAAGAACTGATTCAGACTTCTTTTCTATTGATGTAATTCCACCATCTCCTGTCAATTTGTATAGGTCTGTATCTTTTTTTGAGATTGCTTAAAAAAAACAATAAACCAAGCCAATAACCAGAACAAGCAGGAGAAAGTGCTCCAAGCTTTCAAATTCTCATTGAATAGCAGAAGGGTACTGGATATACTACTTTTCTAATGAAGTTTTTTTCTCAGCCTTTGTAGTGTTGCTGAAACTTTCTTGAGTGATGGTATGGTCTCTGCTCTTTCAAACTGCAGAAAATGAATGCAGTGGTAACCAGGTATGTGGAGAAGTGATGAGCAGCAAAAGAAGAAAATTGGTGAATCACAAGAAATGTAGTGAAAGACACCCAAAGCCAACCATCTATATCAATGTGAATGGTAAATGCTCAATTCTGATCCTGAAGAGTATTAAAAAGGAAGCCCTTTCCCATTTCCATTCTAGCTTGCTTGAACATTCACAACATCTGCAAATGTTGTATTTTGGCTTTGTGAGAAATAAGCCAGTTGGCTTATTCAATAATAGAGTCAGTTCATAGGTCAAGTACTCTCAAGGGTTTTGGCTTTAATGATCACAGTAAATATGCTTTGAAAAAGTTAAGAATTATTACTTTATCTACTTGGAGAGTTTAGGTATTTCTTTTTTAGATATCTTTGTGGTTAAAGAAAGGCAAGTAAGAGGCTGCGCTTTATGTTTGATCATCAGCTCTCAACCGTTCCTTACACCAGAAGTATTTCCCAGGCTGGAAGAGCAAGTCTCCTGGTGCTGGTGGCATCCTCTTCTCTGTTTACATTTTGGCACAAGAACAAAGTCTGAAGCAACCTAAATTCACATTCAGGGGAGGCAGACTGGGACAACCAACACCAGCAAGAGAGGCCAAGATTCAGCTCTGACACAAATAACCTGATTACAAATTGAGCCTGGATAGCAGATAGGCAGCCTAGAGTACCATCTACAAAAGCTTGCTCTAGCATTCTTGCAGCAATTGCCCGAAACAACTGCACTTGTGTAGCACAAGAGCTGCTATGATACATTAAACACAAGCCCAGAAAAGCCAGCACATTAACGATCACTGTCCATACAGAAGTACAAAAGGAGAGAAGCAGTTATTTCATTTTGCTGTCCTTAGAAGAGAAAGCAGAGAGGCCACAGCCTGAATGTTTACAGGGGCTAAAGTCTTGTAAACAGCCAGAGGATTTTGCAGCAGTTGGGAGGGCTGTGGCGAATGGCTTGGTTTCCTTAGGCAATTAAAAAAAAGCAGAGGGGTCAGTGCCAAGGCCAAAAAACTGACTAATGTGAGATGGTCTATCTCAGCCACAAACTTCAGCAGTTCACAACTCAGTGCTGACATATTTCAATCAAAGCATGTCTGCAGCTAAACTTAATAACCAGCCAGCCTATCAAGTGGTGGACACTAAGCAATTCCAAATCACTCCAAGAATTTTAAAATGGCAATGACTTACTGCAGGACTGCAGAGAATGACCCGTCTGTCAGATGCAGTTGTTGTATCTGCAGCTGACACAGACGTCAAGATTCCTGATCCCCTCCATGAACACTGCTGTGATGCTGTAAAATGGAGAGGGCCATCTGGGATCACTGCCCTACACAAGCCATCCAGAATCTGTCCTACGCAATCTTTCCTGCATTTCTCCAGCAATGACATTTCATCACTTTTGAATGAAATAAGTTCTTTTGCAGTGAAGTTGCATCTTTTTCTATTGGCCAGAGGTTAGACAGTGTGCTTAACAGTAAAGTAAAACAAAAATGCCCCCTTCTTTTTATTCTATTTGATTTCTTTTATAAACAGAACAAACATTGCAATTGTTTTAATATGACTACCTAAATTTATTTGTTTGCTTATGAAGACATAGCTTTTGGGGGGATGGTTGCAGTCCCCTGAATTCCTATGGAAAGCACTTAAGTCAACAAAGTTTCAAACCACTTCATACCACGCTGTTCTGTACCACCAAACTGTTATTTCTGACACGCAATGTGCAGCCTTGGAAGGAACAAAAAGAAAAGGTTATATCCCGAAGAGTGGCAGAGAGCATACACATACCCCTTGGACTCACCTGGAGTCAAACACTTCAACATATATCGAAGCTGCCAAGAGTATGGGAAGCTAAACAAACAGTAAGTTTCACATTTAAAATGGGTTTATCTGACAAAAATCATGGGAATTGATTTACTCTGCTAAGAGAAACAGCTCCAGCTTCTCTACCCCTTTAATAATGTCCTTGGAGAGCCCTGATGGACACTGGAAGTTGCCAGTGTAATGAACAGCCCATAGCTAACTAGCAGAGGCCATATCAGCACACTGTAAGCATCATTTTGTAGCAACTTCCAGATATACTTTCTTGTCCCATCCCATTCAGCCTCCTGGGATAATAGATCATCATAAAACCACAATGTCCAAAAATCTTTGCTGAGGGCTTCTTCAAGATTGATCTAAGTAGCAAGAAGTATCTACACTGACTGTCTCAAAAGAGACACCTCAGCTTGGCTTTTGAAGCACATGCTAGTTAAGGTTTGCAAGATTAACAAATCTCTGCTCATATCAGAACTGCTCTGTTAATAGTTTTTGCTTAGTCAGAAAAGCAATCAGAAAAAGGGCATTTGCTGGTAGAAAATAAAGCAAACATGGATAGGCCTTACTAGATACAAAATACAGATTCTATTCAAAATCCAGGGACAGCACTGAAGTTGAAGGAAGAGTGAAGGACAAAACTGGGGTACAAGAGGAGAAAAATCAACTCCCAAGAGAAGGCAGACTGAGATAACTGTTTTGATATAAAAAAAGCATGAACTTTTTGAAAAGTATAAAATACAGGGTTTTTTTTTTTAAAAAAAGGTTTTAAAAAGCCAAAATAAAATCCTAGTCAACAGCTTCCTGTGAACAATGACCTACAGAACAAATCAGCACAGAAATCTGCATTTAGCAGCTTGTTGCCAAAGTTCTACTCCTTACTCACTAGAGCACACAGCCCTCCCAGAGCCATTTGCCATACTGCCAAATGGTTCAGATTTGCTGTGAAAAGGGACCTAGTAAAAGGGCACACTTTTCACAAGAGAGCTCTCTTGTAAAGCCCCTGGGTAGGCAAAACAACTTGAATGCCTGGGGAATTTCATGCTGTTGCTGCTGGCTGAGACAAAGCATTGTGGAAAGCCTAATCTGTATGTCAATCAGTTACAAAACTAATATTTACCCTATCTACATTACAATTTTACAAAAATAAGGAGATCTTATTTAAGCCAAACAGGCAACCCTGTTCTCACACCGCCCTTTTCTTATAATAGACAGTATCTGTACCTGTATCCACCTTCCTGTATTATGGGAATTTTTCCCTTAATATTTTATACACCAATTAATTGACAAAGGTAACTCATAGGTACTCAATTATAAGAGAGACACAAAATCAAATAAGGAGACAGTAAAGACTAGACAAGGGAAAAAACCCCAGACCCAAAGAAGAACAGCTAAACGGCACAGATAGATACAACTATAACATCAGTAATAACCTAAGGCTACTGAGGTTGCGTTCCTTCTCCCATGCAGGCATACACATCCAGCATCTGGGATTTTACTGGCGTTTGCCTACCAGCATATATTTTCTGGAAGGCAGTTCGACATGCCAAACCCAACAGCAGTCTCGAACAACTTTCTGACACTTTCACAAGTACAGCATTAGAGCACTAGGGACAAATCTACATATCCACTGTAAAATGATCTTCAGACCGTTCCTGGAGCTACACAGGAGCTGTCCCCTTTCCCTGAGGGGTTGCTCAGTGCTCTGCAAGGCAAGGAGCTGCAGGGCTCCTCCAGGCTAGCAGCACACTCAGTGCTGGAGATGCATCTTCATTAACCCAGAGCAGCACCAAGCACAGCCCGCACGAGAAACAGAAGCGTCCTCTGGGTGGCTGGAAAACTGCAAGTGAGCATAGTCCTACCAACGAACCTGTGGGTCAGCTTCACTGAATTCGGTGGACTGAATCACTAAAAAAAGGCTGTATTTGACCTGGGGAACAAAATAGTGCATTTGACCCAACCGGATACAATGTCGACAGAAAAAGAAGTGAAAAACTAAATACTGTTTGAAAAACTAGTTTAGGGTTGGGCTGAAGGTACAAGGGCAACAGAAGAACTTGATGGCTGCTGGAATGCCAGAAGCCTTCAAGAGTTAGTGTGCGACGTAGCATCACAGGGGTCCCATTATCTTTTGCTCATGGGTAAAAGTGGCCAACCCAACCATAGCTAAATCTGGGATTAGGATGTGTGTAGGGCATCAGAAGCAGAAGAGTATGGGGTTTGATTTTTGCATAATCCCTAAAGAGTTCATTAATTAAGTGAGGGCAGGCATCAGTGGAATCTAAGTGCAGGCATTTGAGGTAAAAGGGGGTCACTCTACTGGTTTTTTTAATCTAGCATCATATCTATCAGTGAGGTTTAGGAAGAGGTAACAAGGCAAATCTTCAGTTCTTGCATATTCCTCAAATGTTTTCAAATTCAGGATAAGTATAGATTTTATGGCCTATGTTTACTTTTCAGGAAATTTTGAGTCATCCTTCTAAATGAAAAAAAACCCCGAACAACCAACATTTGGGAGTTCTACTCCTTGCATAATCATTATAGATATATACATATAAAATTAACTCCATAAATTAATAAATATATAAATAAAATGTATATTTATATAGAGACAGTTATTTTTGTCTCTCCTAGTTATGATGGGCTCTGTGGTTAGCATAAAGACTTGAACAAAAAAAGTCCTGTGCAGCTTCATTTCCTGCATAATATTTGAATACTCTACCATTATGGGTTGTGAAATCATATGTCTATAGCTGAGGCCAGGATTAGTGTTTTGACTCAGGAAAGGAATTACTGAAGTCCACTATTTCTTGCAGTGACTATAAGCACACACAGAAAGCACAGCAAAATGAGTAACACCGCTCCTGCCCTGAAACACAGGATGACAAAGACGAGGCTTGCCTGAAGTGTTTTCAGAAAATCGTGTCTGAACAGTGGAAGTTGCAAGTCCTGAAGGCTAACAGCATGCATAGAAGAGCTCAGGTACTGAGTCTACCCTATTGCCAGAACACCAGTGCCCACCTAGAGGTTATGAGAAGAAAAGCCTCTGCAGGTTTTCTACGGTCTTTCTGCTGCTCAGAGAAGGATGCAGTTTCTCAAATACCCCCTCAGCACAAATGCCAACAGTACAGAATGGGACGTGAATACAGAATCAGCGACACCACAGCAGATTTGGCTGTACTGTTGTTTAACTCCATGCTCTTTGCAGACCAAGCCAGGCACATTTAGACGCTCCTGAATAAATAGGTGCAAAACTAGGACTAATCAGGAAAATTGCACTAAGTGAAGGAATCTGATGCTTCACCTACTCTTTCAGGTGGGGCTCAGAAACACAAATGATGCTTCAGTGACTCTTCCCTCTTTGAAAGGAAGGTGGAGTGGCTAGAGATTAACTTTAATCTTCCTACCACACTGCAGGTAGGAAACAGAAGGAGAATATTAAGCTCCTTTCTCACCATAATGATCCTCTGATCTAAAGAAGTCTTCTACTCCTTACAACTGAAAAATATGTGAAATAAAATGAGTGGAATTAGAACAAAATCAGCTCCACTTCAGTATGCAAATATCCTTGTGAGTTGAGAACTCAGAAACAGTACCGTGAATACAAATATATTTCATTTGAACTAAAAGAGACTTTTTATCAATGCAGAAGCGAGAAACAAATCCCCAGATTCGGTGAATAGAGGCTCTCAAAATAGAAGGTCATGAAAGTGCACTTTGGACTTATCTTTATTCTTAATGGAGGGCCCATTCCTGCAGTTTTTAGGGAAATCTCCCAGGGGGACTACTTCAAAGGAGCTCTGGTACAAGGAGAACTTTACGCACCTCCAAGGTGCAGTGTGCTTTTCAGATAAGTATTTTTATTGCCTTTTTTAAGTTACAGAAAATGTTCTCTCCAGAGGCAGAGAGAGAGATAAATGGTTTACATTATTCAAAGAAAAAAAAAAACCCTCATCCTGTCCAATATAAGATCTCTAAATATACCTGCCTTGCCAGCATAGACTGTCTCAGAGAACGGATCAAATTTCTAGCATCAACAACTTTGCAGAGGTGATGTATTATCTCCTCCCACAACTGTTTACCAACAGGAAAATAATCTGTGGGGAAACAGCATGAAAATACCAGAAACTTAAGTGCTGAATACTCCAAATAACAATCCCCACCAATTTTGTCAGTAGAGGGTGCTTAAGTGAACAATCCCTCTTCCCATCCCAGCTCTTAGCAGGGCTGGCAGACTTAGACATCCTCTTGCCTCTGACTCTACATTGCCTATTGCATTCTTACATTTCATCTAGAAATTTGTTAAGAAAAGTCAGATACGTTTATGCCGATGCTCTCTTCCTGAGTCCAGCAGATATCTGTATTCTGCAGTGAGACTGAGAGCTTGTGGAACTTGTGGTGGTTAAACACAGACAGAGAAAAATGACACATTGTCTTGAAAAGCTGTGCTCCTATTTAATATTATACAATTTTCTATTATAAAGTGATTGTGAGGATTTCACTTGTAACTCATACCTCTGCTAAAACTAAGGGTGCCTATTTCACTCACAGTTCTCAAACGTAATACTTCCTATTAAAACAGCTTCTTATTAAAGTTGTGTTAAATCACCTTTCCACGAGGAAATTTGGCATTTGTTTTCTTGCCAGGTCTGAGTAACAAATTGAAATGTCACAATTTACAGCAAAATGAGATTTCAGAAATATTTTCTTTCAGGAGGATCAAACTGCTTTGTTTCCAGAAAGTTTTTTCAATCTTCATTGCATAATAGCTGAAACAAAATGCTACATTCTAATTTTGACACAAAAGATTCCAATGATTTCCCATCGCATTCTGATAAAACCTGATGCATTTTTGGGAAACATTCCCATTTTGCCAAATCAGTATTATCAGATAGAAAAATGCATCAACCAGCACCACTCAGTCACCTCCGAATTCAATTTCACTTGTTCCATTGCTGCACATGCTATTTTTTTCTCACTTTTTATCAAGTGAACTTTGTTCATTTGATTTCAAAAGTGTTTTCCCAATAGTATCTTTAGAAAATACAAGAAAAAAGGTTCTCGGCTGGTGGAGGCTGGCAAAGCTCCAGTGAAGTCAATGGGCCTCAGCTGAGGCACTAGCCCTTTGTGAGTGTTCACAGAGGCTTTTTATATACTGCAGAGATGCTGGATTATGCAGAGAAATCAGGAAACCTCACTGTGTCTCCAGTTTGCAGAGGTTATAGACATTTTAGCAGTTACCAGTCATTTATGGCTAATGTACAGTTACAGTATTGGATAAAGGGAAAGACTCACTAGGCTTCGGATAACCCTGATTGCTTTACTTGACCATACATTTTCTTCACTGCATTGAGTGTAGTCCTCAGTGGGTTTTAGGAGAGTCAGAGAGAGAATGTACGCTCAGGCAGATAAGTATGCATCTGGAAACTACTGCAAGCACCACCTCCTGCTTCTTGCTTTCATTTTCACTCTGGTTCTGAGCAGTTTGAAGAAAGAAATATGTACCACAAAGCTGAAGGAAAAACATTCCGTACCAAAAGTTGCAGGACAGGACAGCCTTTCTGCAAGGAAATTTGCTATCTGAGAGAGGCCTTCAAGCCATTAGATCATCATATCCATGGGGCTGTCTGAATGTTTGATGAGCAGAGGAGGGATCCTGAGTGTAGCTTGCGGATCCGAAGACATTCTCCTTCCTACCAAATTATCTCAAACCAGCAGAAACCTTTCCATGTTGGATCTTCCAGTATCTAGAGCAAAAGCTTGAACTGATGGCATTTCTGCATATATTCGCATTACTTTTTGTTGTGGAAATTGGCCAACAGTCACAAGGACTTTCATCATTGTGCCTTTTTACCGTAACCTTTTATTGCTTATCCGCATCAAATCTGTCATGGATGGCCATTGCTTGCAGACAAAAATTTATTTGCCTTCCACAGTACCCCAGACTCATCCTGTGGGCTATGGAGAAGTCAAAGTTCCTCAGGAACCATCCTTCACGCCTTCACCTTTCTGTCCTCTCTGAACAGATGAAAATCAGTATGTCTGCACTAGCCACACTTAAAATGGCGACTCAGCAATGAGTAGAAGACGGACAATGAAAGAGCAAAGAAAGAAAAAAACCTGACATTATAGAAAGAAACAGGGGCATCAAATGTGATAGCTGGTCCTGATCCACCCAAAAAAATAAGTGGAGTCAGTTAAAGAAAACTGATTCAGCATGATCTTAATCTTAAACATCATCATATGGCTTCACCCATGACGCTGCTCACTTGCAGGAGAGTGGCCTCAGTTTAGGAATTTCCTGATAATGACACTGCATTTTCATGAGACTAAGGAAGGTCTGTCCCACTGAGCTGCTTGTGTCAGATTGAGCTTAGCCAAATCAAAAGATTTAATTCCAAGAGAATTGAAAAATATTTCAGGGCATGTTGTTGAATTTTAAAGTTCAGAGGTAAATAATATCAACCAGAAAGCAGTATCTGTATCATGTTAAAGCATTATCTATTTTATAATTTGATTTTAATTTTTAATATCACTGAAAGTGAAATTAAAGTGCTATTGGTGAAAGAAAGAAACAGAAAAATTTGGCACTGCACGAGAAATACAGCTTAGTAGACTGGGAATCAGAAAAACGCAGGAAAAAAGAAGGAAAAAAGTAGGGAAAAGTACAAAAACCAAGAAAAGAGCATTGCATTGTAATCCAGTTCTTAACACAAAGTCATGCCTCAGTGCCCAGATGGCCAGGAGCGTTAAAAGAATGTTGGAGTCAAAAGCATAGGACCTTACTCCCCTACCCCCTGCAAAATAGAAGAAAAAAGAAAAAACTTGTTTGAGTGAGCCTGCAGGAGATGAAGCTTTAACTCTGCCAGAAGCAGATACAAGTGTATCTGAGTGACTGGCATCAATGTAAAAATGAGAGACATTAGAAAAAAAAATATCCTCACAAATTTTTTTGGAGCAGAGGAGATCATCTAGGTTAAAAATCACACTCCTAAATACTACAAATGTAGTAAACTATTCACTGGGAGAAACTGAGCTCCAGTTCATAATATAGAGATTTGATCAGCAGCCCCTTGAAATCAATGGAAAAAGCCCTACTATTGCCAACAGCGCTCAGACCAGATTCCACTTACTACAAGGCAATAAGTGCTGAGACTGCCCCTCTATTGAGTTCAGCGTGTATGAAGAGACAAAGTTTAAGATAGGACTCTGCAATAAACAATTTAAGGAAAAGATTTACAAAAATGCCATTCTGAAGTACTGTAAACATGGACAATTCACCATAAAGCTTTGTAACAGCTGCACTGCCCAGGGATGACAAATGCTACCTCCTCCACTGAGAGATGGAGAGAGAGAAATCAAAAATGTCAGCTGTTTTTACTGTGTAATATTGCCTTCCAATCTTTGAAAAATATCAGATATTAAGAGAAACATGTGGGGAGAATGTGAGCAGGCATTCAGAAATGGAATTACCCAGAAAAAATGTTGGAGTTATTTTAAAATATCCTGTGAGAGGCATACTACCCTCACACGGCAAGGAAAGGAGAGAGAAAAAATAAAGCTATTAGAAAACTTGTTTTGTATTCCTCCAACATTGTAAAATAAAATATAACATGTGGAAAAGTGAATGGCAGAGTATGACATCTGATTGCTGTCAGACCTTGCACCCAAATGTTAAGGTTACGTGTGCTCTGAAAACAACAGATACAATAGATGCATTTAGAAATGGAGGAGAATGGAGTAAAAGAAAAAAAAAAAAACCAACACTTCAACACATTTTCAGAAATGGTACATGAGCCTGGAGGATAAGCCTCTTGTGTAAATGTCATTTAGTACTTCTCAACATTTTACCATCTTACTTTCTTTTCCTCTATGTTAAACAAACTTGTACTTTTTCAATACATTCCTCATTGTTGTAAAGGGGCACTGCAGAGCTGGACTGTAGCTGTACCTCGTCATCGGCCTCTGAGGAGGTGAATATTTCCCTCCTATTGCACTCAATTCCCCCAGATATAAGAGACAGTCACATACACACAGAATCAAAATACCCACTTACAAATCACTGTCTGCCATAACCCTGAAATGGTATTTTTATACAAAAGTTTATTTCAATACATAGACCTCTGTTGAGGACTTTCCTACATCTAGATGTTATTTGAATAATCATTTGATGTATAACTAAAACTTTCTAAATTACATATTCACAGGGATGATTTAGTTTTACATTTCCTTTGTTTAACAGTGGATAATTATTCACATGAGCCAGGATCTGTGTCTGCTGAGGCACAGGACCCTTTCCTCCTGTTGTATCTATGTCGAATTCATCCCTGGCGTAACGATGTCAGTGGAGATACACCAGGGGTAGCCCTGACATGCTGTTCTGTCACTCTGTCTAGTAAGGCTGTGCATTGCCAGGCATCTATTTATGACATGTTGTTATAATTCCAGAACTCAGGGAATTGAATACAGTATTTTCAGTCTCAGTCTGGCAAACCACAGAAGAAACAACACGCTGGGTTTTCTGAAGCTTTCATGAAGCTTTGGCAGCATTTGCCACCAACCCTGATGCAGTGGTGGTGCTGGGGCAGGGTGATGGCATTACTTTGTGCTTAATTTTTTGGAACAAATAAGGGAACTGTTGTTTGGGTTTCGTTTGTTTGTTTTTTTGGGTTTTGTTTTTTTTAATTTGAAAATAGAGAAGCAAAAATGAAACTAGCAGACTGACCTGATAATAAACAAAAAATTGCAAGTACAATTTCATACTTGCAATTAAAATACCAGTAACACTGAGTTTTGGCATGGGGCTAGGTTTTCTGACATGGATCATGGTCACTGACTGTTAATCTTTCTGCCCTCAAACTAAATCGTATATCCACTGCCTCAGTAACTAATATTTCACTGCCCACCCAGCCAGATACATATTCAGTGCCTGTTGGATTAAGAACATTTAATATGTTGAATCTTTCCAAATCTGCCTGCAGATTTGCCATTTCCAGAAGAACAAACTAAAGCTTCACATTAGAAAGAAGAAGAAGTTCCTTCAGGTCTCAGCCGTACTCCTGCAGATGAATAACTGAGATAAACTCCAGCTCCTACTCCTACCTGTACAGGGTAGAAAAAGGCACAACCCTTACTTGTGTTTGATGGAGCTGCATAATGCATTTTGTGGTGTGCAAAGTTTCAAGCCCTTCTGACCATTTTGTACTTTATGATGCAGGTCTTTGCTGTACCAAAAAAAGCATCTGAAGTGATGTAAAGTAATTCCTTTCTTGTTACACTACAGCAGAAGCCTTCCCTACTCACTCCCTGTCTGCTCTTCAGCAGGTAGCAATTTACATTTAGTTTGCCATTAGGGTAAAATATTTTTTTCTCATAATGGAGCACAGGAATTTTTTCAAAGAGACACAGGATGATGTTACCAAAAGAAAAGATTTTGTCACGTGTTTTGAAAAGGACAGTTTCTTTTACAGCCTGAAATACCACTTGCCTCTTGTGACAGTGCTGGCAAATCCTGGACTCAAGATCTCTGAAATTAGCCATTGTTTTTCTTAGGGTTTTTGTTCTCAGCTGAAACCCAACCATGGAAATGGCGAATAATTAAAAACAAACAAACAAACAAGCAAACCCCAACTTTTGAGTTTTGCTGCTAATATTTTACTTGTCATCAGTGCTTGGGAGCCAATGGTCACGAGCAACATATTTCAAAATGAGTAATTTTTAAAAAATATTTATAGGCCCTATATAAATCAGCATTATTGCATAGGTGTGTTTAACAGATCCAGATTTTACTACTTCCCTGACTGCAAACACTGAATCAGGTCCACTTCTACCTTAAATTGCACCTATCCCAGAAAGGCAGCTCTTCCCACACCAAGTAAGAGCTAATGCAGAAGGTAATGCAAATAAAAGCCACCAGCAGCGTTATATATATTATGCCCTCCAGTCACACACTCACTTCTACTGTGAATCTTCCAAACATGGTTTGAACCAAGCCTTCATCTTACTAGACATGTTTTGTACCATAAATAATTGTAGTCCCAAATGCTTCCTTGTGAATATTTGTTCATTGCATCTGTCAGAAAATGCTCAGCTGCCTAGAGCAAAGACACTGATTAGCGCAGAGGGAGATGTGATGAAAAGACTGGTTTCCATAGGCTCCATAAGTGACATACATAGGAAGACCTCTAGGAAAAGGCCATGGAGAGAGCTATTGTAAGATGAGCAGCATGCTGTTCTGCTTCACCCATGTCAACAGAGGTGTCTTTGAGAAGCCTGGGACCGGAAATCACGGGGAGGTTTCCTTCCTCCTCAGCAACAGTACAGAACAACAGAAACTTCATACCTGCCTAATATCATGAAACAGTCATGCTTTTTCACAGCAAATACTGCTGGATGAACTTCTACAAGCAGAGACAGTTATTTTTGTTGCTTAGAATACTGTAAATATTAGCAAGCCAACCATTTAAATTAACAGAGTACCTGATTTTCTATTGCCGTTTATTTTACTGTCTTCAAACAGGAAAATGACATTTCAAGGATCAGCACTTTATTATAAACTAATACCTTTCCTAGTAACTGAGGTTTTCCTGTTATTCCCAGCCTGGCTCTCACACTGACTGAAAGGCTGAGTTAATTTCTCAGTGGAACAGCAGTGGAAGAGAGGGATAAGACAAAGAGAATGAAATCTGAGATAAGGCTGAATAAACCCCAATTTTCTTCTGATTTGGTGAAGCCACATTCATTGACATGGTATGAATTTTAACCAGATCTTGGTAAAGAAGAGACATTTGATTATGCAAATTATTTCAGCAAGCAATGAAGAGAAGAAGTCCAAGTCTGTTTTCAAAATAATTTACATGTGACAAAGCTGGTAATTTGCTGCTTTGTGCTGGGTGATATTTCTAAAGGTTTTGTTTTGTTGAAATCTTTGTGGTATGTTATGGAAAAGTAGGAAGAGGAGAGGACTCCACTGCACTCCAGCAGTCACACACAGCCCAGGAGCCTCACTCCTGCCATAACTCCCAGCGTCACACCAATGCTGGGCAATTAAATTTGGTGGCACTTTTGCCCTCAACTTAATAGGGTCAGACTTAAGCACTTAAAGGTGAACTTTCTCACACAGTATTATTGAAAATGGTCTTCTTCAGAAATGACCTGGAAAAAATTAGTGACTTTCTTGCAGCTTCTGGTGACACAATGAAAGGCTTCCAGAGAACTCACTTGTCTGGCAGAGTCTTTATGAGCAACTAAATTAATGTTTGAGTACTTTGCTGCATTGAGGCCCATGATAGGAAAGAAGAGTGTTAGGATTTCTGTTTTTATTTTTTGCTAACTCTTGACCATTTCCTAAGATTAAAACTTCCTTTCAGTCAGAGACTTAAATTTATCACAGTTAATAATTTGTTTTCCTGTTTCTGTCCAGAAGTTGTTACATTCTTAGATTCCTATAACAAAATATACCTACTAATACTTTCGTATTGACTTAAAAGTGACTTAATACTTGACTATTTTTTTTTGCTTTTTTAAAAAATGTTTTCACTATTGATTTATTGATCTTTATAACTCATCTGAAGTAAAAGAGTAAAGTACTACGTCCCAAGAAAATGCACTACCACTCATTTTTAAACACAGCTAAAATAAAGTATCAGCAATGCAATACATGCTAGACCATAACAAATATGCTATAAGATAAATCAATGATCACAACTTCAGAGTTTCCATGCATAAAGAACCTTCTGCAAAACGTTCCTATTCTACTTTTTCTCTTTCACCTAATTCTTTTAAGGTTATCTTTATGTACACTATTATAAATTACTTTTCTACTTCAGATTTTAAATTCCTTAGAATAGAAACCAGATCTTATTTTATATCTAAAATATCACTCTTATTTACATTGCTAAATGGAAAGAGAGATAATAAATATGAGGCTAGCATGATCTTTCAACACTATCAGCTCAACTTTCTGCAATCTAAGTTAAAAACGTGTGCACTTGCAAACTCTTATCTGAACCACTGCAGAAACGGTCTGCCAATAGAGTAAAACGCTACGCTGCAGACCAAGGTTTTCAGCCTTCTGTCAAGTTGCTGCGAGCTGTCGCATGGTGCCTGCAGCTCCCGTGCCGCCTGTAGTGTGCTAGTTGCTGGTGTGCAGCATGCTATAGCAAGATCACTATATATATATATATTTATAGCTTATAGATATACATAAGATAAAAAGCTTTTTTCACTGTCGTAGCTTAGAGTAGACCCAAGGCAGCTCTAAATTATGATGTGGTGTAGTTTGAGATATTTCCTTCCCTAACATGATAGAAGCTTGTCTAACACCTACTCTCTCAAAAGAAAAAGAGACTGGCTTGGTAAACACCATTTGCTCCTGACCTGGCAGCTGACCTTATGCTTTATGGTACATAAAGATCATACAGAATAGACACCTATACCCCATGTGCAAAATAATTCCTTACCACTGCACTCATACAAGATACTAAGGGTACAGCAAAACATCTATCCTACGTCTGTGGAGCAGCTGTGATAGGACTGCTGGTGTGTGATCCACAGGCAGCAACAGCTATCTTCTGTGCCTGATCGGTCCTTGCCAGCCTGTGCTTGGGATGCAACATCCCTGGGTGGATGACAGGCCAGCTGATACACCAGCCAGGCTAAACATCTACTAGTTTTGTTGAAAGTCACTGAAGATTGCTGTTACAGTGCATGCAAGTTTCCTATCATTATACCTTTGTACCCTCTTGGGCTAAATCTCACTTGCCCCTGCATGCACATAAGTTTGCAATTAATGCACAAGCTGCTGTCTGCCGCAGCAGTTCTATTAACAGGTTTGAATCAGATCACACAAGTTAAACATGTTGTTTGATAGCTAAACTATTGTGATTTCAATAGACTTTTTGCTGTAATAATAACTTCAATCGGCAATCAAGGTTTCCTTCTCAATTTTTGTTGCTCGCATTATGTGGCAGTTTAATTCATTGTATACTAATTCCAGTTGTGCATTAATTGTATGTTTCTGCACAGTAATTAACTAATCACTATGCCACTCCCTCCCTATTATGAATAACCTCATTAATTCAAGACTGAAAGCTTGGTGCTTGCTGCCATTGCTGTCAATTTTTTTGGCTCTTTCTGCTGCTTCTTGACTTATAATCAAATATGAAACTCATGTATTTTTAAATACTTTCTCTTCTGTTTCTCCCACTGAAAAATTCATTGTGCTATCAAGCCTTTTAAATAATGTTTATTCATTGTACATTTCTTTGCTAGGCAATCAAGAGCTGTTACAATAAAGTGTATGACTTGCTCTCTTTATAGCAGTGCTTCTGCTGTGTCAACATCTCCATTTTAATCCCAACTTTACTAGAAATTAGAATTTAGATCTAAAATTTAGCTCCAAGGTTAAAGGCTCCATCAGACATCTTTGCAAGAGGGCAAATTGCTTTATTATTGTTATTAAATGATTGGACATTTTTAGGTTAAACTTGTGGACACACTCAACAATGGCAGCAGAGCTGTGCACGTGTGCCTTTAAGGTCAGAGCTTGGCCAATGGAAGCAAGTGCTGGAAGATGCCCACAGCATAGATACACAATTGTGATTAACGGGATACTTAAACTGTTAAGACAAGTCATGCACAGCACAGAAGCAAGTGCTTTGCTATTGCAATCTGGCGACTCCTAAGTGCAGGATGAAGCATTACTTCAGATTTTGCTGAATCAAAGTCCTGTTCCTCTAAGAATTTTTATTTAAAGCAGCTTGTATTTCACACAGACTATTCAGAGAGGAAACGTCCGGCTCCTGCTCCCACAAGGAAGGTCCAGGCCCTGAAAGCTGTTGCTGCTCTTCACCTTCCCTTGGCGCC